>PVJS01009237.1:0-50904 GCA_004027185.1 Glis glis
CATGCGTGTAGGTTCACGCAGACTCCGTAGGAGGCAAGGCCGTGGCATTTTCTCCTCTTTTATTTTTTAAAGAAAGCTTGTAAGTCTCTCGCTGGACAGCAGATATAGATGTGAAGATTAGTTGGAAGATGACAGGAAAAACAAGAATAAGGACAAGAATTATGGCTCCAATTACAGCAACAGTGACTATTCCATGTGTTCAATTGAAAGGATTTAGTGATTTTATACCCATTGTAAGGGAATTAGCAAGTGATTGTAAATTTTTTATATCTAAATGTGCCCTACTTATGGCTGAAATATTTGCTTGCAATTGTTTTATATTATGAGTAATATTTGTATTTTTCCATACTCCTAATAGATGATTTCTTGTAATATTCCAATTAAGAGAGGAATTATATTTTAAAGGAGTAACACAAATATATCTGAAACTGGCATGACATTTAGCTGATAACTGTATTTTTAAACTTTGTAAGTCTTGTCCAATAGCCAAAACCATTTCCTTTAAGGCATTTACTTTTGTTTTTAGCTTTTTGTCTATAATTTGTTGTGCCAAAGCAAGTGAAACATTTCTATTTAAATCATTGACAAAATGAGCAGTTTGTACTTCTTGAACTAAAGCCACGGTAGAGATAGTAAGGGAAGTTAGAATTCCTATTAATGCACTTATTCCTAAAATTAATGTAGCAATAAAGTGTTTTAGCCTAAATAACAATTTCATATTTTTAAGTGTTTGAAGTGCAGCATTATCAAACCAAGGATCATTTTTCAAATTTACAGGCAACATAACATAACTAGGTTTTTTAAGTAAGATTATGACAGAATAATCCTTATTTAAGCTTGAATTTAAGCAATTTGTAAATATACAGCCAGTACAAAATCTAGCCAAAGAAATGGCTCCCCACAATCAACACCAATCCTTTCTATTTTTCTTGTGGTACTGGGGATTGAACCCAAGGCCATTCTACCACCAAGCTACACCCCAGCCCATTTTATTTTTTTTTGTTTTGAAACAGGGTCTCACTAAGTTGCTGAGAATCTCACTACACTGCTGAGGCTGTCATTGAATCTGTGATCCTCCTGTCTCAGCCTCCCAAGTACTGGGATTACAGGAGTGTGCCACCACCCAAGCCCAATTTCAACACCAATCTTAATAACATGTGTGGGGAGGAGGAGGGAGCAGGTGGAATCTGGAGGGTAACATACCAACTACTGTGTGCAAGTATGCTTCTATCACTTGGAAACTCCTTATGATATATAACTACAGTGCACCCAAAAAATGCATTTAAAAAAGCTGGGCATGGTGGCACACACCTGTAATCCCAGTATTTGGGAGGCTGAGACAGGAGGATGGCAGCTTCAAGGCAGCCTCAGCAATTTAATGAGTGAGACTCTCAGCAACCTAGCGAGACCCTGTTTCAAAACAAAAAATAAAAAAAAGGCTGGGGGTGTAGCTTAAGGGTAGAACACCCCTGGGTTCAATCCCCACTACTCTCACACACACAAAGATAGCTCAAGATAATTTTGATTTCTGATCTGCAACATTTTATCTTTCCACAATCCATGTTCTAGGGAGGCAAACAGGGTGTGGGATATTCAACACAGATGTGGCTTCTTCAGGGAAGTTCAGTTCCCAATGTTATAGTATGTATCATTACTTCACTTGTTTTTATTTTGTGAACCAAAGTTCTTGAATAAGCTTCATCTATATTAAAGATCCTGTATTTATATTAAAGATTGCTTGACCTTGTCTGACTAGAACATGGGATTACAGGCCTGTGCCATTTCACCCAGTGTAAATGACCTTTTATTTTATTTTATTTTTGTGAAACTAGGAATAGAACCCAGGAGCATTCTACCTCTGAGCTACACCCCCAGTCCTATTTTTTATTCTTTATTTTGAAACAGGATCTCACTAAGTTGCGGAGGGCCTCACTAAGTAACTGAGGCTGGCTGCGAACCTGCGATCCTCCTGTCTCAGTCTCCCAAGTACTGGAATTACAAGTGTGTGCCACCATGCCTGACTAAATGATCTTTTAAAAGCACATTAAATATTTGACTGCCTGCATGATTTCTCCATATTCTGCTGGAATTGCAATCTCTGTGGCTCTGAGAATGTCTACCAGTGGGTCTAGAAATTTCTAAAACCCCAATGGAAGCAGCTAACACACTACTGTACTCTTAAATTTAAATAAATTTTAAGAAACTACAATGCTTCTGGGAAGTCTTAAAAGTTAGAGGAAAATGTGGAGCAAAGAGGTTCAAGAAGATTTCTTAGTTTTGGAAATGAACCTACCACATTTGTAAGTTTTTTTTTTAGCTCACTTGGATCAAGGTAGAGTTAATCAGGAGAGTAACTACAAAAGCAATGGCTGTCACTGTCATCTTTTGTTGTTGTTGTTGTTTCTGGGGATTGAACCCAGAGGCATTCTACCTCCAAGCTAAACCCCCAGACCTATTTTATTTTTTATTTTGAAACACAGTCTCACTCACTAAGTTGCAGAGGTTGGCCTTAAACCTGTGAGCCTCCTGTCTCAGCCTCCCAAGTACTGGGACTACAGGTGTGCATCACCATGGCTGGCATCACTGTCATCTTAGAAAAAAAAAAAAGCCAGGGGTAGATTTTCTGAACCAAAAACTCCTAACTGGGAACATGGGGCTAGCATGGATTCTGATGCCTCCTAACATGGTCCCATGAACTCCTTCCCATAGATGACCCTACCATACAGGGCTCACCAAAAAGTCATTGAGAAATGAGGACTTCAAGCCAGGCCTGGTGGCGCACACTTGTAATCCCAGTACTTGGGAGGCTGAGACAGGAGGATTGCAGGTTCGCAGCCAGCCTCAGCTACTTAGTGAGGTCCTCTGCAACTTAGTGAGACCCTGTTTCAAAATAAAGAATAAAAAAAATAGGGCTAGGGGTGTAGCCCGGAGGTAGAATGTCCCTGGGTTCAATCCCCAGTACCACCAAAAAAAAAAAAAAAAGGAAATGAGAACTTCAGGTGCATATTAGACAGCAACTCATTAGATTCAAATATCAGTTGCATCATCTGGTTAATGTTTCCCAAACACCCATCTTCAGTCTAGCTGTATTAGAGAATCACCTCTGGAATCTTCTGAAGTTTATGACATCCAACCCCAGAGATTCTTATCCAGCAGGACTGGCATGGGATGTAGGAATCTGAATCTGATTATGTTCTCTGGGGGATTCTGATTTTTACCCAAGGTTTGGAACCAGTAAATATGATACTCCTAAACAGAGTGAAATAGTTTCTGAATTTTGCAATATCATGTATGTGTTCTTTTATATTGCTTTCCAAGTATCCCTTACAAAGGCAAGGAAAGTTAACATTCACCTTTAGTTATTAAAACTAAAATATGCTAGGAAATTAAATATAGATGCCAGGGAATTAAACATAAATAATCAAACATTTTATGAACAAGAAACATGGTAAGGTTTTATTAACTTATTAAATAAAGATTCCACAGGCCATATAGCTGCTTTTTTTTTTACCTAATAACAAGGAAGTTTATTTTATTTATTGTGTTACTGGGTATTGAACCCAGAGGATTTCTATCTCAGAGCTCAATTCTAACCCCCCCCCTTTTTTTAATAAATTATTATTATTAGTGGTACTGGGGATTGAACGCAGGGGCATTCTACCTCCAAGCTATATCCCCAGCCCTATCTTCTCCCCACCCCTCCTCTTTCTTTCTCTTTCTCTCATACTGAGGATTGAACCCCAGGGAATTCTACCTCCAAGCTATACTCTCAGCCCTTTTATTTATTTCTTATTTTGAAACAGGGTCTCATTAAGTTGCTGAGGCTGAACTCAAACCTGTGATCCTCCTGTCTCAGCCTCCCAAGTACTGGCATTACAGGTGTGCACCACCATGCCCAGTTTATTTTTTTATTTATTTATTGGTACTAAAGATGGAACCCAGGGGCATTCTACCTCCAAGCTCCACCCCAAGCCCTATTTTTTATTCTTTATTTTGAAATGGTCTCACTAAGTTGCAGAGGGCCTAAGTAGCTGAGGCTGGCCGCGAACCTGCGATCCTCCTGTCTCAGTCTCCCAAGTACTGGGATTACAAGCCCGCGCCACCACACCCGACTTTTTTTTTTTTTTGAGAGAGTCTTGCTAATTTGCTGAGGCTGACTTCAAACCTGTGATCCCCCTGTCTCAGTTTCCCAAATACTGGGCAATTAACAGGTGTGTACCACTGCACCTGGCTAATTCCAGCCCCCCCCCTTTTTTTGCGGTACTGGAGATTGAACTCATGGGGATTCTACCTCCGAGCTATACCCCCAGCCCTGTTTTTTATTCTTTATTTTGAGACAGGGTCTCACTAAGTTGCGGAGGCCTCATTAAGTACCTGAGGTTGGCCGAAAACCCAGATCCTCCGGTCTCAGCCTCCCAAGTATTGGGATTACAAGCGTGCGCCACCACACCCAGCTTATTTTTTGTTTTGAAGCAGGGTCTTGCTGTTTGGCTGGGAGTCTTGCTAAATTGTTGATGCTGTGCTGGAACCTGCAATCCTCCCCGCTCAGCTTCCCGAATACTGGGATTACAGATGTTCAGCACCATGCCTGGATATTTATTTATTTTGACTTCTAAATCTTATCAATAACTATTGAGAGTCAATTGTGTATTTGATTTATCCGTGGTGAGCCTACAAACTAGTGATGTATTGGAAACATTGTGATTTTCATTGATTCCTTGGTCAATTCTGAATTGTTTGAAAGTCCTAACGTTGCTTAGGCTTTGCATACCCAATTCTATGGTTGCAGAGAAATCCTGTCTTCCATAATTGGAGACAATTTCACTGAAAGCAAAATAAAAGTCACAGCAGTATGCAATAATCACCTTGTGATTTGAAAACCCCACAGAAGAGATCAGAGCGGTTTTAATGCGGTGATGATGACGACGCACAAATCGCTTGGAAACTAAGCTTATAGGCAAATATGTAAGTTTCTGGGTCGGCACTCATCCAAGAGCATCTCGGTGTCAATTTTAAGCTTAGTGTTAGATTTTTGAAGGGGTGTTTGCTTTTCATAAAATAAAAGCACATCATGTAACAGATGACTATGCATCTAAATACCTCATTGGGCCTTGGTCCAACTGTCCTTTGGGTGAGCATGTGGTAGTCTATTTTCTTTCTTTTTTTTTTTTTTGCGGTACCAGGGATTGAACCCAGGGTCATTCTACCTCTGAGCTACACCCCCAGCCCTATTTTTTATTCTTTATTTTGAAACAGGGTCTCACTAAGTTGCAGAGGGCCTCACTAAGTGTTGGGAGCCATTCCCTTCTCTGAGTTGCATAAACAGCCTGGCAAGGCGAGGATTTTGCCAAGTGTTGCCGATTTTGTTGATTGTGGCTGTAACAACAGAGGGAGGCTTGCAGAGGAACGAGTTGACTGCTCCTTGACCCGGGAAGGAGGAGGGGTGCTGTGTGAGAGCACGATGTTTGTCTGCTTGTTGGTATTAATATTATATACATCTGGTGCTATGTTGTTAAGGTTGGCATTGTGTACAGCTGATGCTCTGAAAGTGTATATAAGGTCCAAGCAAAATAAAGACGCTACGGCAGTATTGACTGATCGTCACATGGCAGTGTGGACTGGCCGTCCTCCCGATAAGGCTCCAGTATTGACTGAGAGTCCTCCCGAAAAGGCTACAGTAGTGACCACAGTTCTCTCGAAGCTATCTTTTGTCTTTCCTCTCTCGTCTCTTGTCTTTATGCTACTCCTTGTCTTTCTTCTTGTCTTTTCTCAACCCTCACTCCCCGTTTCAGGAACAGTTCGAACCCTTCGACTCTGCTGGCGGGCTCCGGCAACTAAGTAGCTGAGGCAGGCTGCGAACCTGTGATCCTCCTGTTTCAGCCTCCCAAGTACTGGGATTACAAACGTACACCACCACGTCCAGCTAAATATATGTTTTACTTTACTTTTTTTGGTGCTAGGGATTGAACCCAGGGCTTCACACATGCGAGGCAAGCACTTTCCCACTGAGCTGGTAGGTCGCTGGCCTTGCCTAATTTCTGAGGCTCTGGAGATGAGCTTTTTGAATTTGCAACCTATGAATACTTTGCATAAGTCACATTACATCACATTTCACTTGCAGCTATGTTATTTATTTATTTTTTGTGGTGCTAAGGATGGAACTCATGGGCATTCTACCTTCTAGCTACACTCCCAGCCCTATTTTTTAAAAAAATTTTAATTTGGAAACAGGTATCACAAAGTTGCTGAGAGTCTCGCTAAGTTGCTGAGGCTGGCTTCAAACCTGCAATCCTCCTGTCTCAGCCTCCCAAGTATTGGGATTACGGGCATGTGCCACCACGCCCAGCTCATGTAATTTATTATAAGTAAATTATTCAAGCTCCACGAAAAAATGTCAGATTAGATTATTAGACTCTAGAGCAGGGCGCGGTGGTGCATGCCTATAATCCTAGTACTTGGGAGGCTGAGACAGGAGGATCGCAGGTTCGAGGACAGCCTCAGCAAGTTGTGAAACTCTCATTAACCTATTGAGACCCTGTTTTTTTTAAAAAAAAATAGGGCTGGGGATGTAGCTCGGAGGTAAAATGCCTCTGGGATCAATCCCCAGTACCACAAAAAACAATTATTAGATTCTAGAACAAAGTAGAACTTTTTAAAACCCACAATTTTTTTGTGTGTGTGTGTGTGTGTGTGTGGTACTGGGGATTGAACCCAGAGGCTTCTACCTCCGAGCTACACTTCCGGCCCTATTTTTTTATTCTTTTAATTTGAAACAGGGTATCACTAAGTTGCGGAGGGCCTTACTAAGTAGCTGAGGTTGGCCACAAACCTGGATCCTCCGGTCTCAGCCTCTCAAGTACTGGGATTACAAGCATGCACCACCATATCAGCTAAATGCACAAAATTTTATTTCCTTCCCGTTAAAGCTACAACAGATCAAATTTCCATTCTTGGCTAAGGTGATATCTTGGTTTTTGCATCTTCTAAAAAGTTTAATTCTTATCAACTTAGTTTCATTTTGCATTAATGTGTTCTTTATTCTCAGTATCATAAAATACAAATTTCAGGCCAGGTGTGGTGGTACATGCTTGTAATCCCAGTACTTGGGAAGCTGAGACAGGAGGATCACAGGTTCGCGGCCAGTCTCAGCTACTTAGTGAGACCCTCCTCAACTTAATGAGACCTTGTTTCAAAATAAAGAATAAAAAATAGGGCTGGGGGTGTAGCTCGGAGGTAGAATGCCCCTGGGTTCTATCCCCAGTACTGCAAAAAAAAAAAAAAAAAATACAAATTTCATTTTCTTTGAAGACCAGCTAGGTATTAAGTTGTCTTCAACCATTCACCATGCTGTTTCTGTAGTCACAATATTTACATTATTGTTTATATTTTTGTCAAAATTCAATATGGATGATAAATAACATATTGTCTTTTTGCATAGACCTGTATCACCTTGTTGCCCGGTAACTTTCCCTTTAAAGTAACTTGGTGTAAGAGAACAAACATTTGCCTTGCAGTCCAGAGAATTATCATAGGCAAAGTCTGAAGACCCCAAAGTGGAGTTCCAGTTATCCAAGGGAATGTAAATCTAGTTGATACTCAATTGACATCTTCAGCTCTCCGTGAAATAGTCATATTTACCAAGTAATTGCTAACCCATTGTTCACGTTATTTGGGATTACTGTATTCAGAAAATTCTGCACCACAGGGCAACTTAAATGTAGAACTTAATAGTGTTTAGCTCAATTCAACAGCCAGATTCAGACACAAGATTTTCTAGACTATTTTTCCCCCTTTATTTCAACTTAGGCTCTTTATTTTACTGTATCTCTGTAAATACATACTTAGAAATCTAAAACCTTCCACTTTCAGTTCGAAAGTTTTTTCCTTCTAATAATACAAAAGAAGGCTAGAAAGACTGTGATCCTTCACGGCACTTAGAATCTCATCAAAGATACTAGCTGAGTGATGAATAACTTTGTATTTTTTTTTTTTTTGCGGAACTGGGGATAGAACCCAGGGGAATTCTACCTCCGAGCTACACCCCCAGCCCTATTTTTTATTCTTTATTTTGAAACAGGGTCTCACTAAGTTGCGGAGGGCCTCACTAAGTAGCTGAGGCTGGCTGCGAACCTGCAATCCTCCTGTCTCAGCCTCCCAAGTACTGGGATTACAAGTGTGCGTCACCACGCCTGGCTTCTTTATAGTGTCTTACTCAAGAATCCAACTCTTGAAAAACAGCAACATTTCCAGATATCTGATAGCACTGAGTGCTGTCCCAGGACAAGAATGGGGCCAGCTGATAAGCAATCATGTACGGCATTATGACATATTTTCAAACTTTATGTGGAACAATGTGTTAAAATAATAGTAAATGATGAAAGTCTATGCTGGATATCAGGTTTACGGGCAGGGCACATGTCTGTAATCCCAGTGACTCAGGAAGCTGAGGCCTGAGGATCCCAAATTTGAGGTCAGCCTGGGCAATTTAGTGAGACCCTGTTTCCAAAAGTGAGGGAAAAAAAGAAAAAAAGGCTGGGGTTGTGGTTCAGTGGTAGAGCACTTGTGTAGTATGTGCAAGGCCCTGGGTTTAATCCCCAGTACCACTAACACACACACACACACACACACACACACACACACACGGTGGCAAATGTACTAACAACGTCCTAGCACCTTTATTATTGAATTCTTTCTAAAAGCAGATAATCACATATACAAATGAAATATTAGAATTTGCTTAAAATGCAGTCTGTTATAATGTGAATTTTGTGTAAAATAGAATTATTATGGACCTCCTCAAGGATTTTTTTTTTTCCTTTTGGTACTGAGGATTGAACTCAGGGGCATTCTGTACCTCTGAGCTACACCCTGAGGCCTCTTTATTTTTTATTTATTTTATTTTTTTGTCACTAAGATGCTGAGACTGACCTTGAACCTGCGATCCTCGTAAGTACCAGGATTAGAGGCATGCACCACCATGCCCAGCTCTCAAGATTTTATTACTAGAATTAGACTAGAAATGGAATAAAATCACTGAAATCTTTTATTTATTTGCAGACAAACAGAAGTGCTTAGTTATTTAATAGTTAATTCACCAAGGCTAATGCTATGGAATAGAGAAATCATGGTAATACTTGTTATTGATTCTTTTCGGTCAGTGTTTACAGCTCAGAGAGTCTTGCATAACTATTTCCCCCGTCAGTTGTGTGCAAAGAGCTAGGCTACTGTACAGCTTAAGAGCTAGGCTTAGCATCTCTAGGGTAAAAGACTACAGAATATATGAGTTGCAGGAAAATGTCTTCAATTTGAATCTCAGTTTGACACATCAGTAACTATTCTTTCAGGGAAGGATCACTGTGTCTCTCCCATTTGTTTCAGTCTTAAAATAACAAATTATTCTGAAGTGGGATTGACAACATGCCAATCTTAAGAAAGCCAGAGTTCAGGTGCAATTTATAGGTGGAGGATTGGCAGGCAGGTGGAGGACCACTATTAGAATCCTCCTGCTAGAGGGCTAATCTGCTAAAAGTAAAATGAACTTCTGTAGACACAGATAAATACTTCACATTTGTCTTTAAACATGCAACTTGTATCACTATAAAACCAAAAACTAAAAAGGATGGTTATAGCAGCTGCTGTTTCAACCTTAGAAGCAGTGACAGTAATAAGAACATCGTACTCGCCTAGTCCAATAAAACTCTGTTTTTCTGTGTTTTGTGTGGGCAGTCAAATAAACTAATAATAGGGAAGGAGAGGGTGTATCACTTCGGCCTAAACACTGTAAATCCACTGTGGTTTATTTGTAGAGCTGAGATATAATAACAACTTTTAAGTGGCCCTAAGGAATCTCAAGAAGTTCTACAGTTTATTTCTTGTAACAAATAAAAGTAAATACTCAAACCTTTCATGAGCCTTCATTTAGTATGAAAAGCCAAGATACTGGATGCATCATAGAACTGGAAATGGTTGAAATGGTAGATGATGAAAATTTATAATTTTCAATGGTATGGCCAAGCGATGAGTGTAGATACAAAGGCATACTAAACTATTATCAATTTATTTGGCAGAAATGATACCTTTAATCTTAATTTTACAGCTAACATCACCAAGTCAGTCTGATCATATATATTAATGTTTTATTCTAAATGTGAGTGAGCCTGTGGTTTTTATCACTATTTTAGAGAAATATATTCTATTCTACAATGGAATGCATGAGAACTACCATAAGATTTACCCTTTAGTAGAGATGGTTATTTTAAAAGATGGACCTTGCCGGGCGTGGTGGCATACACTTGTAATCCCAGTACTTGGGAGGCTGAGACCAGAGGATCTGGGTTGGCAGCCAGCCTCAGCTACTTAGTGAGGCCCTCCGTAACTTAGTAATACCCTGTTTCCAAATAAAGAATAAAAAATAGGGCTGGGGGTGTAGCTTGCAGGTAGAATGCCCCTGGGTTCTATCCCTGGTACCGCAAAAAAAATAAAATAAAATAAAAGATGGACCTTTAAGAAAATATTCCAAGCCGGGCATGGTGGCGCACGCTTGTAATCCCAGTACTTTGGGAGGCAGAGACCGGAGGATCCGGGTTCGCGGCCAGCCTCAGCTCTCTCTCTCTCTCTCTCTCTCTCTCTCTCTCTCTCCTTAGTGAGGCCCTCCGCAACTTCGTGAGACCCGGTTTCAAAATAAAAGTATAAAAAACAGGGCCGGGGGCATAGTGCGGAGGTAGAATGCCCCTGGGTTCAATCCCCGGTACCGCAAAAAAAAAAAAAAGAAAATATTCCAAGCTGGGCATGGTGGCATATTCTTGTAATTCCAGTAATTGGGAGGCTGAGACAGGAGGATCTCAGGTTCAAGGACAGCCTCAGCAATTTAGCAAGGTCCTCTGCAACTTAATGAGACCCTGTTTCAAAATAAAAAATAAAATAGGGCTAGGAGTGTAGCTTAGAGGTACAGTGCCCCTGGAGTCAATCCCCAGTACCACACACACAGAAAAAAAAAAAAAAGGAAAGAAAAGAATTATTCCAAGCCAGGTGTGGTGACACATGTCTGTAATTCCAGTACTTGGGAGGCTGAGCCAAGAGGATCGCAGGTTCATGATCAGCTTCAGCAACCTAGCTAGACTCTTAGCAACCTAGTGAGATCTTGTTTCAAAACGAAAACTGAAAAGGGCTGGGGGTGTAGCTCAGAGGTAGAATACCCTGGGTTCCATTACCAGTACAAAAAAGAAAACCCAAGAAAATATTCCAGATGGAAGGCAACAAAGCTCGCTGATATTTACAAATGTGAAATAGTGTAACTACACTTTTGGTAAACAAGCTGCTTCATCACTATCAACACCTTTTCTTTTCTTTCTTTCTTACTAGTATTGGTAAGGATACTGGTGTGAATAAAATCTCCTTTGTTATGGTTGGGATCTAAAAGATCCCCCAAGCTGGGTCTGGTGGCACACGCTTGTGATCCCAGTACTTGGGAGGCTGAGACAGGAGGATCACAGATTTGTGGCCAGCTTCAGCTACTTAGTGAGGTCTTTTGCAACTTAGTGAGACCCTATTTCAAAATAAAGAATAAAAAATAGGACTGCTGGTGTAGCTCAGAGATAGAATGCCCCTGGGTTCAATTCCCAGTACTGCAATAAATAAATAACATAACATAAAATAAATAAAATAAAATGTCCCCCACTACCTCGTGTGCTGAAGGCTTGGTCCTCAAGGCAGTGTATTGTGAGGTGGGGCCCTTACATGGTGTGGATCATGAGGCCTCCAAGCTCATCAATGTGTTAATCCACTGGAGGATTCATAATTTACTGGACTATTGGAAGGTGGCAGAAACTTAGAAGGTGGGGCATAGCTGGAGGGTGTAGGTCCTTGGGTGCAAACCTTTTGGGGTTCTACTTTGTCCACAGCCTCTTCCTCTTGCGCACACACTTTTTCCTTCCTGACCAGCAGGAGGTGAGCAGCTTTGCTCTACCATACACGCTCCACCAAGATGTTCTGCCTCATCACAAGCCCAGAAACAACAGAGTGATCATGAACCGAAACCTCGAAACTGAGAGCCAAAATAAACCTTTTTTCCTTTACGTTGGTTTTCTCAGGTACTTTGTCACAGCAACAGAAAGCTGACTAACACATTCTTTCATGCTAAAATCAGGTGCAAAATTACCTATAAGAAATATTTTTCCAATACTTGGCTTCCTCCATATATAAACTAGTCTAGAGACCCTTAGGTTTGTTCTTTTTTCTTCTTCCATGAAACTACTGTTAACACAACCAACCAGGTGCCCTTCTGTTACAAATTAAGGTGTGATGCTGGGCATGGTGACACACACCTGTAATCCTAGTACTTGGGAGGCAGAGACAGGAGGATTGCAGGTTCTCAGCCAGCCTCAACAACTTAGTGAGACCCTGTTTTAAAATTAAAGAAAAAAAAGCTGGGTGTGGTGGCGCACGCTTTTAATCTCAATACGTGGGAAGCTGAGACCAGGGGATCCGGGTTCGCAGCCAGGCTCAGCTACTTAGTGAGGCCCTCTGCAACTTGGTGAGACCCTGTTTCAAAATAAAGAACAAAAAACAGGGCTGGGGCTGTAGCTCAGAGATAGAATGCCCCTAGGTTCAATCCCCAGTACTGCAAAAATAAATAAATAAATAAATAAATAAATAAAATAAAATAAAAAAGACTCGGAGTGTAGCTCGAGGGTAGAATGCCCCTGGGTTCATTCTCCAGTACCAAAAATAAAAATTAAAATTAAAAATTAAAAAAATTAATTAAGGTGGAATGGGCAGTCTTCAGTCCTAGTCATTTTTTCCTAGTCTTAGAACTTGATTCAAGCTTCAGTTAGGCTTAGTTTCACAGCTGCACAAAAGGTTTCACTTACACACATGAATAATTTAATTCTTTGAATAGTTAGTCAGAATAGCCATGAAAACTTAAAAAAAATAGAGAAAAACCCTAAAACAATGTAGGATACATTTGACCCTTTAGTCTTAGACCACTAATATGTGGTTTATTCTTACTAGTCTATTATTGGTTGTAAAGGGGATGAAAATAGCTCACAATAGTCAACATGATTTTTTTCTTTTTTGTACTAGGGATTGAACCCAGGGGTTTTCTACGTCTGAGCTACAGTCCTAGCCCCTTTTATCTTTTATTTTGAAACAGGGTCTCCCTAACTTGCTGAGGGTCTTGCTAAATTGCTGAGGTTGGCCTTGAACCTGGAATCCTCCTGTCTCAGCCTAAGTACTGGGAATACAGACGTGCGCCACCATGTCGATCCAACATGATTTTTTTTTTTTTGCGGTTTTTGCGGTACCGGGGATTTAACCCAGAGGCGTTCTACCTCCGCGCTACACCCCCGGCCCTATTTTTTATACTTTATTTTGAAACCGGGTCTCACGAAGTTGCAGAGGGCCTCACTAAGTAGAGAGAGAGACAGAGAGAGAAAGAGAGAAAGGAAGAGAGAGAGAGAGCTGAGGCTGGCCGCGAACCCGGATCCTCTGGTCTCTGCCTCCCAAAGTACTGGGATTACAAGCGTGTGCCACCATGGCCGGAGATTTTTTTTTTTAAATTAAGAAATCATATATGAAAATTGAAAAACCCCTACCCCGAACACATTTTATTTTTATTATTATTTTTTTTTGCAGTACCGGGGATTGAACGCAGGGGCGTTCTACCTCCGTGCTACACCCCCGGCCCTATTTTTTTATGCTTTATTTTGAAACCGGGTCTCACGAAGTTGCGGAGGGCCTCACTAGGTAGAGAGAGAGAGAGAGAGAGAGAGCGCTCACGAGCGAGTGAGCTGAGGCTGGGTGCGAACCCGGATCCTCCGGTCTCCGCCTCCCAAAGTACTGGGATTACAAGCGTGCGCCACCACGCCCGGCTCCGAACACATTTTAGATACTTTGCCTGTCAATACTGAGGTTTACCTTTCACACTTGAACATAGCTCCTAACCCCCTTTCCAGTTGCAACAAGTATAACTGATATCCTCTAATCCCAAATATATTAGTTGTCTATTGAACTAAGTTAACCCTTATAAAGTCAATATACCTCTCCTACTTTATACAAGTGCAAATGATGTCTAGAACAGCACCAATGGAGATTTCTGTGATGGAAATTTTTGTATTTACACTGTCTCCAAGAGTAGCTAGTAGCACCTGTAGCTATTGAGCCCTTCAAATGTGTTTAGTGTGGCTAAGGAAATAATTTTAAAGTTGTATTTAATTAAATACCCACATGTAATGGATTAGAATGGGTCTAATAGACCCGTGGAACATTCCAGGAAGTGTTAGAAGTGGAAGGCCCATTATGGGCAATCCAAGAATCTTAAGTTATCGACATTGTTTTTAAAGCCCTGTCATTCTGTCTGTGCAAATTTTTCCAGAAGTTTTACATTTTCAGAAAATAACCCCCAAACCAACCAAATTCATTAGGCTGCTTCTCTGCATGAATCATCCTTTTGCAAAGAGGTGTAAGACTGATTTTATTGCCAACTCTGCCCCCTCTTCTACAGACAGAACTCAGTGATTAAATTCTGCATTTATTTAGGTTATGCTCCTAAAATCCTGGTTTCCATACTGCAAATAAATGACAGGAACTTTTCCACCAGATTATCCCAGACAGCACAAATGTTCTTTCCAAAAGTGGAGACTGAACCACAGCCCCCTCACATTGCCTGTTACATCTGTTTATTCTTATAGAAGTGGCATACACTTCGTAGACAGAGAATGCCAATTTCTTGGGAAAGGACTGAGAATATGATGATGCTTGAAGGAAAAAAAAATCTCATTGTTCAAAATCAAAGATCCATAGAGCCAGGTGTGGTGGCACACTACTGTAATCCCAGTACTTGGAGGCTGAGACAGGAGGATCGCAGGTTCCAGGCCAGCCTCAGCAACATAGTGAGACCCTGTTTCAAAATAAAAAATAAAAGGGCTGGGGGTGTAGCTCAGGGGTAGAATACCCCGGGTTCAATTCCCTCTGTGTGTGTGTGTGTGTGTGTGTGTGTGTGTAAATCCATAGAACCGAATAGCTATAAAGTCCTTTTGAAATGTTAAAATTTTGCTTCCAGGGTTTATAGACTCAGACCCAATCAGAATCATGATCTACATAATATAGCTGTGGATAAGTTGCAAAACCTATCCCTCAGTTTTCCCATCAGTAAAATGTGAGTTCAGTTGGGAAAACTGTGTGAAAGGATTTGAAATGGGGAAAAGCTCTTGTTACCAGAGCTTTCATGGTGAATGTTCTCTCCCGGGTTCTGGGACTTCACTGATTCTAGTCTGCACCTTTGCCTATCTTTCTCTAGGCTATTTCCCCACTCAGGAAACCATAGAAACTTATGGTGATGTAAATGAGTTCTCTAGAGAAATGCAAGTTTTTATTTAGAGATAACTTGTTACTGCCCAGTAGAACAGATACAGTACAGCTTCCTTATCTGCTGTTTGGATTTCCCTGGTTTCAATTACCCGTACTGGCAGTCAACCACTGTCCCAAACCATTTAATGCAAAATTCTAGAAAAATCCATGAATTTTAAATAATTTTCATTACAGTATATTGTTATAATTGTTTATTATTGTTAATCTCTTGCTGAGCCTAGTTTATAAATTAGGATTTATCCTAAGAGCTGGGCGTGGTAGTACACGCCTATAATCCCAGTACTTTGGAGGCTGAGACAGGAGGATCCCAGGTTCCAGGCCAGCCTCAGTAGTTTAGTGAGTCCTTGTTCCAAATTAAAAAAATAAGAGCTGGATAATGTACTTAGAGGTAGAAAGCCCCTGGGTTCAATCCCTCCCCCCAAATTTGTCATAGGTGTGTATACAAAGAAACATCATATAGGGTTCGGTACTACCTGCATCCCCTGGGAGTCTTGGAATGTATCCCCCGAAGATAAGAGGGGACTACTGTAATCCTGAGCATTACATTCTAGTGCTCTATAGAACATTAAGCAGTGTTGCCTCTCCGATGCTTATAGATATGTGCTCTTCACACTCTCAGTTGAATGGGGTGCAGTATCTTGCTAGTTCCCTCCCTGGTCTTTGAGTCACAATTTTTGACCCACGTTCATATGATGTTTCTACAAGGGTCATGTTTTTACCTTCTTGAAAAATTATTCGTTTCTGCTCCATAGGCTTTTTGGAAGGATGAATTTAAAGGCCCACACTAGCGTGATCTGTTTTCTATTTTGCAGGAAGATTGTAACACACTGACATTTTGGGGAGCGGAGAGGGAGCTGTGGGCATTCTTTTTTTTTTTTTAAATGGTACTGAGGATTGAACCCATGGGTATTCTACCTCTGAGCTACACCCCCCGCCCTGTTTTATTTTTCATTTTGCAATGGGGTCTCCCTAAATTGCCGAGGCTGGCTTTGTATCTACCATCCTCCTATCTGGGCCTCCCCAATACTGGGATTACAGAAGTGCAACAGCACACCCGAAACAGTGGGCATTTATAAAAGAGTTCTGGCGGGGGTTGGGGGGCAGGAGGGCTGAAAGATTCTCTCACACGAGGTCATTGGACCTGTCCCTTTCCTCTGGCCGCTGGACCCAGAGGTCAGGGTGGTGGCAGCCGGGCGCAGAGCTTGGAGCGAGGCCGCCCTGGAGCAGGCCTGGGGCTGGCCTTCCCGGGGCAGGGGCCCGGCTTGGATGCCCGGGGCCGCGCGTGGCTGCGGGCCGGCGGGAAGGGCAGGCGGGCCCCGGGCGGGTCGGGCCGGGCGGGTCGGGCGGGCCGGGCCGAGCCCAGCGCCCCTCGCCCACGGCCGGGGGTGGGGCGGCGCCGCGGGCCGGTGCTTCTGCCCTCCGTCGGCCGCCAGAGGCTCCCTCTCGCTCCCTCTCCTGGGATTTTGCGGCTGGGCTCCCTCTCTCTGCGGCCCTAGAGTTAATCCCAGCGGCCGAGGTGAGGCACCTGTTACCCGGCCTCCGCGCCCCGGCCTCCTCCCTCGCGCCCGCGGGACGCACGTGGCCCGGCCCCGCCATCGGCCCCGCCATCGGCCCGGTGCAGGTCCGGCCGCCCGCCATGGCGGGAGCGCAGCGCTCGGGGCCGGGGCCGGGCCGGGCGGGCGGACGGGCGGGCGGGCGGGCGGGGACGGTGCGGGGCCGGGGCGCGGGCCCTCCTCCCGCCGCCTCGGGTAAGGGGCGGCTGCGCGGGCCGGGCGCGGGGCGGGCGGAGGCGGCGCGGCTGCAACCGCGCGTGCAGGCTGAGCTGCAGGCTGCGGTGGGGGTGGGCTGTGGCTGGGAGCGCCAGGTGGAGGAGCGGAGGCATTATCAGTGCCATCTATTGTTTCCCGGCACGTTGGGAGGAAAAACAAAGGGATTTATTATCATTACCCTATAATTTTCTTTTTTTTTCTTCCTTTCTTTTTTTTTAATGTGGCCAGGGAGCTCGTCTCTCCCCGTGCCACACTGGGATCCGCCTGGCAGCCGCCGGGAGCCGCAGCCAATGTGTTAGGACTTCAGGTGCTGCTGGGCACAAAGCTAGCCTGCGACCTCCTACCATAGCGCTTGGCGTCACCTGCTCTCCCGGCCCTGCCCCGGGGCCGAGGGACTGCGTCCCGAACCGGGCTTGGGAACCGGCTGCCTCTCAAGTTGGTGTTATTTATGTTTGTCTTTTGTGAGGGCAGGTTTTGAATCCCCTGCGGCCCCGTCGCCCCCGCCCCCGCCCCCCGCGGGCTCGAATCGGCGGGGGAGGGAACGGGGGAGAAAGGAGGGGAGAGGGGAGGGTGTTTATGGCTTAAAAAAAATGTCAGGGTAAGAGGAGATTGTCGATGCTTTATTACAAAAAGAAGCCAAAACAGGCACCACACTCCGAAGCCTTTCTTGTTTGTCTGCATGGGCCATGCTTGCATGCTGGGCCAGGAAACGAGTTTGGAGACGATTTAAGTGAAAGTGTGTGCTTCCTCAGCTGGTTGTGCGTGAGGGTGATGTGCTTCAGTCTAATATTAAAACAAACAAAACAAAAACAAAATGAGAAATCTTTAGAACGACGTTGTCTGCGCTTCAGCAGCTCTTGAGTATTTGACTGCTAGCATATTGATATAAAGTCCAGCTGTGAGCTGCAGACCAGCAAGCATGCATTGCCTTGGTTTTGAGCTGGTAGTAAGTTGGAGGCAAGAAGGAATAAACAAATCAGGGCTGTGAAAAGAGGTGTCACGGTGTATTTGCTTTCTGATTGCCACATTTTCATGCATTTATTCCCATGATAGTCCACATGCCACTCCATAATTATATATCCACTATTAGGAACTTCCAAATGTTGGAGATAACTGAACTTAGAGTGAAACATACTGGCATTCTAGAACTTTTTGTGTGCTTGTTTTGCTCTGAAGTTGCACTAGTGTTGCTTTAGGCATGCTGTAGATGAGAATATTGGACCACAGAGAGTGAAATAAGCTTCTGTGGGCGTGTTTTGGAGTTTGTAAACATTGTACTTAGAAAGAAAAAGTTGTACCTGAGCTAGGGGAATTCCAAGTGAAATAGACTTTTCTGGACAGTTGGACCATTCCTTAAGGACACGAATTGCCTGTTTCTTTTCAGGTTATTCACAAAAACAACCAAAACTTGGGCTAAAGTATTTCTTTCTTATGTGCAAGCGTGTGTGTGTGTGTGTGTGTGTGTATGTGTGTGCACACACTGGCATGAGAGAGAGAAAGGTTTTGGTAGGGATCTCCAAATTAGGTTTGAAACATTTTTATTACCAGACCAACCAGAATATCTTTTAACTTCTTGACTCTTAATTTCCCTTTTCAATCAGTAATTTCTTCTGTTTTGACATGTGGCTAAACCTCTTGGACAGTAAAGTGTGTATTAGTTGACTAAACATAAACTCAAGTGAGTGCATGAATTCAGAAATTCATTCTTTTTTTTTTATTACAGATGAACCTCTAGTCTTGCTTTGAAAAAGCCACTTTGTGTTAACTCTTGACTGTGAATAATTTCCTAATACACCTGTGGGGAGGATTGCTGACAGAGCATGCCACGTGAGAGGTCCTTTTTTTGACCAGATACTGGTGGTTAGGGAATAGAAGTATTTTTCCCCCCTGATCATTATGAACATTGGCTTTTCACCCTTGAAGTAAAAATGTTGAAAGCTGAGTCTGCAGGTGAACGGACCACTCTGAGAAGTGCCTCTCCTCACAGGAATGCATACAGAACTGAGTTCCAGGCACTGAAAAGTACCTTTGACAAACCCAAGTCAGATGGGGAACAAAAAACAAAAGAAGGTGAGGGCTCCCAGCAGAGTAGGGGCAGGAAATATGGCTCCAACGTCAACAGAATTAAAAACCTATTTATGCAGATGGGTATGGAGCCCAATGAGAATGCCCCAGTCGTTGCCAAAACGAGGGGGAAAGGTGGACCTTCCTCCCCTCCCAGAAGAATGAGGCCCAAGGAATTTCTGGAGAAAACAGATGGTTCAGTGGTTAAGTTGGAGTCCTCTGTATCTGAACGAATTAGTCGGTTTGACACCATGTACGATGGCCCTTCATATTCAAAGTTTACAGAGACTCGAAAGATGTTTGAGAGAAGTGGGCACGACTCAGGGCAGAACAACCGCCATTCCCCAAAGAAAGAGAAAGCTGGAGGAAGTGAGCCACCGGATGAGTGGGGTGGGTCCAAGTCCAACAGAGGCAGCACTGATTCCTTGGACAGCCTCAGCTCCCGGACTGAGGCTGTCTCCCCAACTGTGAGTCAACTGAGTGCAGTATTTGAGAACACCGAGTCCCCCAGTGCCATCATTTCTGAGAAGGCTGAAAACAATGAATACTCAGTGACTGGGCATTATCCTCTGAATTTACCAGCTGTTACTGTTACAAATCTTGACACATTTGGCCACCTGAAGGATTCGAATTCTTGGTCTCCTCCAAACAAACAAGGTGTTGAGACAGAGGATGCTCAGAAGAGCAGTACAACTCCAGTACCAGAAGTGGCTCCGAAAAGTACCTCTCTAGCTTCGTTGCCTAGTGAAGAGAGACAGCAGAGCCAGGAAGCCGAGGACTCCACATCCAACCAAGAGACCCCGGACAGAACTGACAGAGACATTCCTGAAGAACCCTGTGCTGAGAGTAAGGCCATGCCAAAGTCTGATGTCCTTTCACCACAGAACCAACCTTTAGGAGATGCCGAAGGGAATTTGGTTGGGAGTGAGGCAGCAAAGCAACAGAGGAAGGAGCTGGCAGGTGGGGATCTCACCTCCCCTGATGCTTCTGCATCCAGTTGTGGAAAAGAGGGACCTGAAGACTCAAATAATTTTGAGAGTTCCCATGTGTACATGCAGAGTGACTATAACGTGTATAGGGTGAGATCCAGGTATAATTCCGACTGGGGAGAGACAGGCACGGAGCAGGATGAAGAGGAAGATAGTGATGAGAACAATTACTATCAGCCCGATATGGAATACTCGGAAATCGTTGGCTTGCCCGAAGAAGAAGAAATCCCAGCAAATAGGAAAATTAAGTTTAGTTGTGCTCCAATTAAGGTAAGTATGTTTTCTCAGTTTGTTTTACAAGTTTGCCTTTAATATAGGGGCCTAACTGTGTGCAGAATAGATTTGACAACTACTAGAAGTTTTTGTAAGGAATTCAAGGTTATGGCTATATGCACCTCTTGTCAGGTGATTTTAAAAGTTTGGAGTTGGAAAGGTATCAGTCACATTTCCTAATATGCTGTAAATCATTAGTGAGTAATGAAATTGAAGAAGTTTGGGGATTGTGAGATACATTCCATTAGACTGAAGTATGAATATTAGGAACTCTGAAAACCAGGAATGTTAGTTTGAAATACAGCTACTTTAACAGGTGTTTCTTAAGGTTACTTAAAAATAATAACTTTATGAATCTACACACCGTAAGATATGAGGCATGTGGTACATTGGGTGAGTTATGGTGACCCTGAAATAATTCTCTTTATTTACTTGCTTAAAAAGATCTGAGTTATTCCTTACCTAAGAATTAGTGGATTGTGAAGAATGTTGTTGAAACTTTTTTCTCTTCATTGCTACTTAGTAGTGAAGATTTGATTTGAGGAAATATATTGGCTGACTTAAATACTCTGATTGAAAATCGATGACTATAAACAGCTTGGAGTTCAGAATTCGTTATGTTGCTTTAAAATGAATCTTTGCGAAAGGAAGTAAAATGGATTTGCCATTCGTGGATTTATTTTTTCCTTTTAAAAATGGAATACATGCCAATTGAATTCAGATGCTCTATTCTAATGACTCCACTTAGTTAACGTTTGGCATAGCAGAATAGCACAAAGTGCATGAGCAGCGGGTGGTGAAACGTTGTAACGTTATTAGTGGATAATGGCGATGGGGCAGGAGGTGGTTGGTTGAGTGTCAGAATCCCCTGGAGTGCTTTTGCAGGGTACCTGCTCACCAGCTCAGTCCTCGGATTCTGGCATGTTCTCCTTAGGGGATCTGAGGGATTATGGGGCAAATGTGTAACTTGAAACCCCTTTTTAGGGGCTCCTGGCTTCCATAGTGTGTATATATGATAGATTTGGCGTTATCATATCTTTGTAAATTTTCTCCTCCAAATCTGAAGCCACTCTCTGTTGCTATTTTCCATCTTAAGAACTTCCGGTATAAAGCTGTAAGATACATAATTTATGTATAAATATCCACAGAAAAGTCTGATATTGCCTTAGTTATGAAATACTGTTTTGAAATAAAGTGATGCTCTGTGAAATTATTTGCAGGTGTTAGCAGGCAAGTATTCATTTTATTAGTGGAAGGCAGAAGTTCCGGATTAGAATGGGCCATGTCAAGTTAAACTGTGTTTGAAACAAACTAGAGGTGTGACTCTGTCTTGAATGTGAGCTAAGTCAAGTACTTCCCCACCTTCGGGTGTTATTCTTTCTCTTTCCCTATCCCCACCCACATTCCACTTCTGGGCACTGCTTTAAAAGGTGCCCTTTCCCTCAAGCCCGTGTGGCGAGCTCCCAAATTTCACCATTCATGTTCCCTTTGAACATCATCTTTCTACCTCCTAGGAAGAAAGCAACAAGATTAAATCATTTCACATTGAGCAAAGCAGGAATAACTGAAATGAACTCTTCCAGGAGTTTGTTAAACCCAGCAACAAACTTTCTAATAGGAAGGTAGCAGTTTATGAACACTTATTGAGTAGAACAGTAGCCACTCAACCCAGTTGGACACCAGTCTTGTGTTTGGGTCCTCTGTTGCACAAAATATAACTGCGCAGTGTTAGGTTTAAATGGGTTTTAAAAGAGTCATTGAAATATGTCTGTTCAGATTTGGAAATTCAAGTGATTTTTTGCTACCATTGCTTATGACAGTAAGCATTTTGCCTCCTCATTTTTATGTAATAAACTGGATTTTACATAGCAAAGAATGAAAACAGATTGCATACATTTAAGTTTAATACATTTAATGAAGAACTTAGATCAAGTTTATGAAACAAACATAATGCATTGCGATTTATTGGGTAGTTAACAGGACTAGTTGGAGTGGATTAAGTTTGCGAAAAGAAGAGTGAGTTATTATTAGCCCCTTTGTAATGAATGAGACAATTACTCTTTCTTGTTGCTCCCATTGTTTAACGTGCAGGTGGATTCGCTTGGACATTTTGAGAGCTGCCTTCCAGTGGGGGTGGGGGTGGCAGTGGCCTTTTGGTTGTTCTCCCAATTAAGATTTTTTTTGCCTCAAAGAGTGGTAATACTTCATTAAATTCAGCAAGTATTTAGGGGATGCTTATCATGTCATGTGTGTTCTCTCATGCTGCTAGCTGCAGAAGACACAAACATCTATAAGGCTAGCCCTTTCCTCTGTGAATTTACAAGGTCAATTTTTAAGCACATTGTACTTAAAATCCATATAATACAGCGCACAAAACTGTGCCAAAATGTCCAAAGTCCTGTGTGCCCTTTAATAGTACTTGGCTATACTAAATGCATAGAGTGAAGGAAATTTGATAGATTATTTGGAATGGAGTTCAATAATTCCCTATTTATGTTTCCTTATTTTTTTTCATAAAGCTTTAGTTATGAAAGGGGAAGTTATGGTTTTCAACCTACATCTTTTTCTTTGAAATTTAAACATATCTCTTTCAGAAGCAATAGGGAACATAGTCTTCATAGAAATGACTTTTGAAATTTTTATATTCTTTTCCTGAGATATTCTTACTTTATTTATTATTAGGGGAAATACTTCTAACATCTTCAGTGTTTTGTTATAGTCTTGTTTATGATCTTTGTGCGTGATATTGTCCTCAGTGTCCAATTCAGTTATTTCATAGATGTTTTGAGTAGATAATACCCTAAGATGTCTTAAATCTGAACCTAGAAAAATAAAAAATAGCTGATCTTTCCTATGTAGCATATTCTTTGTACTTCTTAATGACTTAAAAATGGTCAAATTGTATTGCTTCCCTATTTTTCCTGGCCAGCAGTTGGTATAACTTCCCTATCTTTCCTGGACACAGTTGTTTCTTATTGGATAGGTTGATGTGTTTCATAGGGTCATGGAATAATACAATGGGATTAATCATAGAAAATATAAAACCCACCTTCAAGATTTTGATGGGAGAATGTTAATTTGACATTTGGAATTATACTTTTATGTTTAGGAATTTTTCAAAGCCAAGACATAGAATTAAGATAAATGCATCTTAGATGAATCAAGGATAGACAGAGTGACATTAGCCATTATTTTTTCTATTATTTTAGGACACTGATGCAGCCCCTAGCATGTGTCAGTAACGACATGAATGTAACAGATGCCACTGGAGCTGTCCCACCCCCAGCTGCTGCTGGGTGGGAGGTGTGCAGCCCATTAGCAGGGCTTCTCAGGCTCTTCTGCTCAGCTCTGCTTCGGTGACCTTTCTGAGGTCACTGTGACCTCATTAAGGAAGTCACAGTCCCTTCTGTGTTACTGGTAGCTTTAATATCCTTTGGATTGGCATTCTTGAAATATAGCGTTATCTGAAAAAGGAGATTTTCTTAACTCCCAGCAAGTAGAAGATTGCAGAATTAATGTCGTGACGCATCGCATTTTCTCAAACTGTATGGAGCTTTCCAGAGCTAAGAGTCCAAAGGAGGACCAGCAGACACAGCAGTGCTCTCTCAAACCTCAGATGATATTGTTGAAAATGAGTCTACTCGTATTCTCTTCTACTTTGGGGGCTCCAAACCCTGTCCTGGGTACATATTCAGGATGGTATTTGGAGCATAGTTCTTTTCTGAGCTCCAACTTTTTGTCTTTGTGGAGGCTTCTCTTTCTTTCTAGCAGTTTTGTCAGTGCTTCTTAAACATTAATATGCATGTGAGTCACTTGGGGATCTTGTTAAAATGCAAATTCTGTTTCAGTAGGTGTTCTGTGGGAAATTCCCTTGGTGCAAGGGTTAGCCCCCAAGTACAGTACCAGGCAAGCCCTCAGAGATTACAGAATAGCAGTATTCAGCAACCAAACGAAAACACTCAAACCTCACCATTTATCAAATCAATTTAAAGCACAAACCCAGAAGCAAGAGTTAGTTAACACACTAAAGAAAAGGTGCAAAGTTGAAAGGACCGTACTGCCTGCCTCCTGGATACACAGTGTTCCTCTGTCCTGTCTCTCTGTCTTTCACATCAGCTTTCCCCATTGATGGTGTGGTTCTGAGGACCACAATTGATACCTAAGCCACACCTCCACAGACTAATGGTGCCCTGGGTCAATGATGCACACGTGCTTTGTTGAACGGGACAATCACATCTGGGAGCAGCTGCAGCATTTCCAGTTTGCCTGCTGATGAGCCCTGGGCTTTATTTGCTTTTCTTGGATAGAGCACCTATTTTTCCAGAACAGGATGAGTGTCATTAGTAGGTGACTTATATGGAGATGACATCTGTCGGAGATGGCATGATATTAGCCCAGACATGGTATAGTGATGACTTGGCCTCTCCATCCCTTTCAATCTATTAGTAAACCTCTTTTTTAAAATCATATTTTCTATTCTATTTTTGTAATATCATATGGGTTGCAAATGTACCTATTTTTAATGTATCTTCTGAATTCTGCATTCATTTCATGAGCTTGCATTTTTGTTTTCTATACTTAACCAAGCCTGTGAGTGTTGCCTCTGTCCTATAAGTTATTAGCTTATTCACCATTTGTGTTTGTGTGTGTGTGTGTGTGTGTGTGCGGTACTGGGGATTGAACCCAGGAGCATTCTACCTCTGAGCTACATCCCTAGTCCTATTTTTATTTATTATTTTGAAACAGGGTCTCACTAAGTTGCAGAAGCTGGTCTTGAACCTGCGATCCTCCTGTCTCTGCCTCCCAAGTATTGGGATTACAGGCGTGCACCACCACACCTGACTTACTCACCATTTTTTTATGATTGTTACTTATGAGTTTCATTCATTGCATTTGCTTTCTTTTTTCCAGTGCTGGGAATTGAACCCAGGGCCTTGGGCTTTGCCACTGACCTACACCTCTAATCCCTATTTGTTTTCTTGACCTCTGTGACAGAATTTAATATCCTTAAACAATACAGCAAACTCATGCAAGAGTAGGTGTGGAGTGGGACTTGAAATTCTGCATTTCTAATAAGCTTAGGGCTTAATACTGCTGGTCAACAGACCCTTCTATGGACTAAGAGTTTAAAGCACAATCTTCTGGCTTCTGAAAGGGGCTGCCATAAAATGTTTAATAAATCTGCTTTCCGGCAGCAGGTTGTGTGGACTTATTTGAGGAAATAAGTTGTAATTGTGTAATGTGCATGATGACCTGGATACTAAAGTGGATGATGATCCCTAAATTTGTAAGGAGTTTGGGTCATTCAGTAGTCACATCCTACTCTCCCGTGCCTTTTAATTATAAAAGGACAGGAGGAGGAAGTTCTTGATCGACCCAGGAGTTCCATTTCTTTCATTCTCTTGGACATCTAAATCAATATTGTCATTTTATTTAACTTGCTTTTGTTTGGATAACTTTGATGGCATAATATTTAAACTGAATTTCCTTTAAAATTTTGATGTTTCATAACCTATGGTTTATAATGAGGTAAATGAAATATGTCAAGTATTTTAATGTATTGCATAAATCAAATAATGAATATATATATATATATTGAACCCCTCTTCTGAAACTGAAGGGTATATAATTTACTCTTTTTTAAAAAAATATTTTCATGGAACAACTGTCATTTGCTTTAAAAGGGATTTTTTTTCTACAGCAAATTATTTCAGATGTTTACTCACATTTAAAGTAGGACGATTTAAAGTTTCTTTTATTTGTGGTACTGGGGATTGAACCCAGGGCACTCTACCACTTAGCTACATCTCTAGCCCTTTTTATTTTTTTATCTTGAGACAGGGTCTCCTTAAGTTGCCCAGGCTGACCTTGAACTTGTAATCCTCCTCCCTCAGCCTCCTGAGTAGCTGGTATTACAGGCATGTGCCCGCATACCTGGCTAAGATTTGAAGTTTCTTGCTTTTTCACATCATAAGTATTTTGTTATCCCTCTAAACTTTCTCACAAATGACACTAGTTGTTGGATTTACAGGCTTTAAAGATAAGATGACAAACTTGGAGAAAATAACTCTGTTATGTTCATACATTGTTTATCTTGTTAACCCAATTACATGCCCATCAGGAGTAATTTGATTTATTTGCATTAGGTTTTTTTTTTTTAAACATCTAACTTCATTACTACTTAAAAAGAAAAAAAGGTTTAGAAATTTGTTGGGAAATACAATTAGACATAGGCTAAATTTGGTAGAAACAAAACAAACCCTGTTCTATTAAACTCAACATAATTCATTAGTTTTTGTTCTGTTATCTAATTTACTTGATATTCTTTCTTATTTTCTATGTTCTTCCATTTTGGGCCTTATTTTATTTTTGTTCTTTTGCTTAGATTGCTTATATTCTAGAGTTATCATTTTGAAAAGGAAGAAAATTTCCAAGTTATGCTTTAGTGTTCTTCCTGGTCACTTTTTAAATTGTCTCCTGGTTCTCATCTCTTCACTTTGGTGACATAGAAATTCAGAGATGAAAAAGACTTATAGGTAATCTAATGTAATTTCCCACTCACTTCAGGAAGCCCTTCAATAGCATATTGCTGACAGATGATCTTTCAACTTATGCTTGAATAATTCCACTTATGGGAAGTTTATTACTTTGGAAGGTAAAAGGAAGCTAGAAGAAAGGGCATGCTGGTGTGTGTGTGTGTGTGTGTGTGTGTGTGTGTGTGTGTGTGTGTATGCACGTGTTTATTTAATTTTAATTAGCAATTGTTTTTTGAGATAAAATTCAAATAACATGCAAACTCCCCATTTTAAAGTGTCCAGTTCAGTGGTTTTTACTATATTCACAGTGTTGTGCGACTGCCACTGTTACCTAATTCTAGAACATTTTCATCACCCCAGAGAGAAACCCTGTGCCTGTTAGTAGTCCTTCTCAATTCTTCTTCTTCCATCCTCTGGCAAACAGTAATCTACTTCCTGTCTCAGTGGATTTGCTTCTTCTAGACATTTCATGTAGATGGAATCAGGAGCATGCTATTTAAAAGGAATGTAGGAGACACAATGAGGATGGCCTGGTATATGTTAAATTTAAGATACCATGAGGAGAGTAGACTGTAGGGAAGTCTATAGAGGTCAAGGACAAAACAGCTGCTCAGTGGTGAACTGGTGTAAAAGTTAAGTGGCAAGATGTGGGAGCAACAAATGTTGTCTACCTTCTTAAGTAATTTCAGAGACAAAAAGACATGAAGCCCAGGAGACTGAAGGATCTGAGAAGGGAGGAGGAGATTTGTAATTGAGGCAGAGTAGGTTTATGTGGCAAAGAGGATGAGCGGAACAACTCTCTTGCTTGGGATGTTTCTGTTAATGCATTTCTGTTGTAGCTCAAAAGTGCTACTCATGAAGCACAAGTGTTTGATTCAGCACAGGGTTTCTTTCAAGGCACAAATTATGCCAGTAGTAATTTTTATCTTTACTTTGGTCTTATCTAGGAAGAAGGAACCCTTGTCCTTTTGTAATGATCTGTCCTACTGCTCCACGGTGCTGACTTTGCTATTCTTTTACATTGATTGGAATTGGTTGTGGGCAAACTTCAATCTTGATTTAAAAAATATTCCTGATCTTTTAATATGTCAATATAGATTTCATATGCCTACTTTCTATTACTTATACTACAGCCATCTATGAGTGATTTGATTAGTTTATTATATATTGTCTGCTGAAGCATATTGTCTCTTTTATTATTAAATATTACTATCTGATAATAATAAAAGTAGCACTGAGAGTTACTTGATATTCTGTGAACATGGACAAATCTGCCTCTCAAGGCCTTGGGTTTCTTGTAATTCAGACTATCTTACTTATAATTTATCACTAAGATTTATTCTCAGCTTACCATTTTATAACCTGTTAGTATCTTGAACATAGTCGTACTGTACCATAATCATAAATATTTATGCTTTTATCTCAAAGGAAACATTTTGGACATCTTTTGTTGAAATATTGAGATGAAGAAATTATATTAAATTGCTCTTGAGAACATCATTTATGCTATAGATTTTACTAAAAACTTTATAATGGTTAAAATACTAAAGCCAAGGGAGTGCATTTTTATGGAGTGGATTTTTAGAGCAGCTTGACTTTTGAAAGTATGGGTTGAACTGTATATTCAGACACCCTGCTGAGGAACCTAAGAATAAAGAAAGAAATGTTTTGTAATATAGTTGCTGACATATTAATTGCTTTGCTCACTTTTGTTCTGGAAATAGCTTCATAGCACAGTTCAACATGATTGAAATATTGATAATTTTTTTGCACAATTCCTAAATTTTCAGCCTAACTAGCTATCTCTTTCTCATGCACCTATCCTTACAAAGAAGACAATGAAATAGCCAGAGTATAATGATACTTGGAAATTTTATATTCTAGGAGGAGAGTTTTGTTCTTTGCTTATTTAATCTTTCCATTGGGATTAAAAAAAGTGTTTGTAGAGTTAAAATTATTCCCCATATATTTATGGATGATGGTAAGTGGTTTTACATGAAACTGCTGACCATCTCTTTCTCATTTTTAAGGGAGATAATGAGTTTTGTACTGAGAAAGTGAATCTTCCAAATCATTTTCCATACCAGTTGAAATGGTGGGCTAGATTGGGGCATGTAGTGGCTGGCAAGAGTCAAACAAGTGAACAAGATCTTGGACAGACTTTTCTTAACAACCCCACCTCTTAAAGACCTCACTTCCCAACACCACCACATTGGAAATTAAGGTTCCAAGATTTTAACTTTTGGAGGACAGGCGCAAACAATAGCAATAGACATGTAGACCATGTCTGTTAAAAGGGATTAACATCAAGGTGCTGTATGCCTTTAATCCCACTACTTGAGAGGCTGAGAGGAAGGATCACAGGTTAGAGGCCAGAGTATGGTAACCTATTGAGGCCCTGTTTCAAAATAAAAATAAAATAGGGCTTGGAGACCCTGGATTCAATCCCCAGTAATACACACACACACACACACACACACACACACACGGAATTAACCCTATATATAATTTTTTTGCACAGCATCTAGAATTATCTGTGATTATTTAGGATTGATTTCTAAAAATAAAATTATTAGCTAAAATATTTTAAAGCCCTTGATACATACTGACTGAATTATTACTTAGAAAGATTGTGTTAGCTTATAACTAGTACTGCATTGGAAGAGTCTTTGCCAATATTTCTCTAGGTGCTTTATAGTTTTTTTTGTTTGGTGGGCAAAAATGTCCCTCCTAATTTCTATATATTACATTGATTTATTGGTGAGGCTGAAGATTTTCATATGTTCATCAGCTGTTTTTGCAGTGCTGGGGATTGAACCCTGGGTGTCACTCATGCCAGGCAAGCATACTATCACTGAGTAATCCCAGCCTGCTATAGACCTTTTCACATGTGAGTTCTGAGTTTTGTTTGCTGCCTTTTTTGTTGATTGTTAGGAAGGACTACATCAAAGTGTTATTTGTGTTAGTAGAAAGTTAAGAGCAACTCATATATCCAGTAATAGGGGAATGGTTAAATTCATTATGATAGATGCATAAAATGTAGTAGGATAAAGCTGTGTAACTCCCGTTTTCTAAGATTATCTCAAGATGAGAAGTAATTCACAATAAACAGGCTGGTTAAATATTTAATGTGCATTTCTATCCCATTTTTATTTTTTAAGTATGTGTATTCTCCCCTAAAGCAAAGACTTGAAAGCTTGTGTATCAAAATGTTAACTCTCATATTTTCTGGGTGGAGAGAATAAAGATGATTTAAAAAAATTATACTTTTCTAGAGTTACTAAATTTTCTATGACTATATGTTACTTCTTTATTTGCATTAAAATGGTGGTAGGGAGATGCAACTGGAGTGATCAGCACTGACAAGGAAGTTGATAAAAACACTTTTCTTTATGCTGCCAAAATTTGAATAGTTAATCTTTAATGTGATTTCCTTTGGAGGACATGTCACAGAAAAAAATTTTGTTTGAAAAGCATAAATTTATGCAACACTGAGAAGGTGTTAGTTTAAGAAAATGGGCACACTTTTGACAGTTGAATTCATTAAGTGCATTTTTTTTAACCCATGGTAAAATCAGCTTTGTGGTTAAGCTTCTGAAGTGTTACGAAGGGGAAGACCTTATAATATATTTTAAATTATGACTACAACATTCGCATAGGCATTAGATATTTTCACTGAGTTTGGCTATATGGTATCCTAATGTGTTACTTAAAATATGCCTTTGAAAACCAGATATACTGGATTTGAAGTGAAACATATTTTAATGGGTAGTTGTACTAAAAACAGTGAACATTTGTTTAAAGAAAGCCTAACAGTGTTTTCCCACATGAGCTCATGTCTTTTTGATCTGTTAGATTATTGGGCCTCCATAGGCTTACCATTTGTGAAGTTGAGAGGGTGGAGGTGTCAGCCTTAGTATCTTGCTTACATAGAATCCTATGAAAAAACATGCATGCATTCAGTTAAAAACAGGATTTTGAGTCCTAGGCCTCCTCAGAGTCCTTTTGAATATGTTTCCTGTTCCAAAACACTAGCCAATGTGTAGTTTCCTGTTGTTCCTCTTAACAAAAGTATTAGCTGAAAAGAGGTTCATTTGATGTAGGATTAGACTATATAGTAGTATATAGTATTTTTAGTTAGAGTCAAAGGGTCAGTTCCTCTCATGCATTGGATAGTTTCACCTTTGAAAAACTTTGGTAGATAATGTTATATCATATAAAGGATGAGAAACATTTTTTTGGGGGGTAACAGAACTCTGAAATTAGAAATTTAAAGTATTGCTTCTGGTCTAATTAGATCAGCAGAAAGCTTTAATCTTAGATTTTTAAGTAATTCTGGCATTTTATAAGTTCTGGTAATGTCCTAATTAAATGTCCTTTTCTATATAATCTAATATTACATTACAATTTTTTATTAGATATGCTTAAACCTTACTATAATATGACTTGTAAATTCTTTTGGTATTTTATTGAATACTTCATATGATTGTATATACTTTAAGGATTATGTAAGGGAAAAGAAATGACATTAACAGATAAAACATTTAAGATTTTCTTTCCTTTCTATAAAATGGTTATGTTGGAAAAAGACAACAGTAGTTCAAGAAAAAATAATTTTATTGGTTATGATTTTTAATATTTATATAAATTTATCTTCATAAGTGATTTGAGGCATGGTGGTGCATACCTGTAATTCCAGTACTTGGGAGGCTCAGACAGGAGGGTTGCAGGTTCACGGACAGCCTCAGCAACATAGTGAAACTCTCAGCAACCTAGCAAGACCCTGTTTCAAAACAAGAAAAAAAGGGCTGCTGGGGGTGTTCCTTTGAGATAGATTGTCCTGGGTTCAATCTCCAGTGCCACATTAAAAAAAAAAAAGGTGATTTGAGGCAGGGATGCCTTTCTTAGCTAATTGTGTACCTCACCAAGTTTGAGATGAGACTTGTCTTTCTCCACTGGAGATCATAATGCTTGTGGAATTTTTGTATTGCTGCTTCTTCCTCTGAATAATGAATTCTCTGAGTAATACCTTTAAGGACTGGAGAACTCTCATTGGCCCGTGTACAGATGAAATGACCAGAGAAGTTTTAGTTTGCAGTTATTTGATTTTGTCTCTTAATGTCCTTTATGAAATTCTTACCCTTCATCTAGAAGGAGAACGTTGGTTAGAGTTGACCTACTAGAACCATTGGAATTTATCCTTCTTGCTGGAGGAAGGTGGAAATAAACTGAGAATATTGATATGAGTATTTCTGAAGGTGTCTTTTTTCCATATTCTATATTTAATATTTAGTTACTGAGTTAGTCAGAGTTCCCCAGAGAAACAGAACCAATAGGATGTGTGTGTATACAGGGAGAGACTTATTTTAAGGAGTTAGCTAGCTCACACAATTATGGAGACTGGCAAACAAAAAATCTGCAGGGCGGGTTGGCAGGCCAGAGACCCTGGGAAGAACCAGTGTTGCAGCCAAGTGCAAATTCTTTTTTCTGGAGAATTCCTTTTTGGTTGGGGGAAGTCAGTATTGTTCTATTCAAGGCTTTCAACTAATTGGATGAGGTCTACCAATTTAAATGTTAATCTCACTTAAAAACACAATCACAGACTGGTGGTACATGCCTATAATTCAATCTCAGTACGTGGGAGGCTGAGACCTGAGGATTGCTGGTTCCAGAACAGCCTCAGCAATATAGACTCTCAGCAACCCAGTGAGACCCTGTTTAAAGATAAAAAATAAAATAGGGACTGGGGGTGAAACTAGGAGGTAGAATGCCCCTGCGTTCAGCCTCTAGTACCAAAACAAAACAAACAACCCCACACAACCACAGTAACATGTAGAATTATGATCGTCCAAGTACCTGGGCACCATGGCCTGGCCAAGTTGATATGTAAATGAACTGTCCAGTTTTCTTCTTTGGTTGCATTTTGTACAAAGGTATTTCACATAGAAAACTCATTTCTCCCACATATCTTAGTGGGAAATTGATTCTGCTGACCCTCTTATCCTTAGGAAATCTAATGAAGGGTTTCCCCATCTTGGGGAAGTGTGTCGTAGTGGAAGATCATATGGTTTGGAATCAGACAGACCTGGATTCAGATCCTGCCAACTTAGGATTGTCTTCAGCAAATTCGTTTGAACTTTAAGAGTAGGAACTTTGTTTTGTGGTTGTTATCTCCAGGACAATCACATAGTAGACACACATCCATGTTAATAACCTTTGCTGTCTATCACCAGTGCTCCTTCCTCTTCCTGTTCCTCCCCACGCCCCATCTGAAAGTCCAAGTTGGGATGATGGTAATGGTATTTGTATATGTATAATACTTATATGATTGACTTGTAGGTGAAATCCTTCCAGTTAGCTGTGATGAATGCAAGCTGAGTGATTCCATTACAGATTGTAATCTTTTCTGGCCACTGGTCTGGTTGGTTAAAGCTGTTGTGCTCTCTTTCATTTGGAAATCTCCATCGATTGCCCTGTAAGGTAATGACAGCTCATAAGTAACAAGGAATAGTCATTATAGTGTGTTTGTGTGAGATAGGGCTGTGGGGGTAGAAGGGGGAGGGTATTCATTTTGCCCTAACTTTATTTTTGCTTTGAGTGATCACCCAAGCTTGTAATTAGTTGTGAGAGGCTCCATCAGAAAGTTGTAAAGCTATTTAGAAATTGCAGTAACTCACCACAACTTTGGTAACTTGAGTATGTGAGTATATCTGTATTCTTACAATGAAAATAATTGAAATTAAAGAAGGCAATTGATTATTTCTTCCCATTTAGTCTCTTTCTCCCTCATTTATTCCTGTTCTGTTTACTACAATGGGGTCTCTTTTGTTCTTTAAAGGGATTAGAGAGGAATTATTATTTTGGGTAATTTTCATACCCCACTCCCTTAATATTGATTTTAGAAATGTGCTTGGTTTTAATTCCAGAGTCTTATAATTTTGTAAACATTTTGGTAGTTGGTTGTTTCATTCCCTAATCAAGCTCTTGCTGAGTATGATTTTTGTTTATCCAGAAAGGTTTCCTATTTTTTTCTTGGTGATCTGTAACTAGTTAGAATAAACTGCATGGAAACAAATAATGCAAGGTCTTGCAATCATATTTTTTGCCTGTATGTTTCCTTCCATGAATTACATTATCTGGAAGATGTCAGACAGTTGTTATTAAGCTGAAATATGAAATGGCTTTGCTTATTCATGCAAATTTGTTTATATACAAACAAATTTTCTCCAGGCAAAAATAGCTTTAATTGCACTCTAAGAAAAAGAATGGCTAAACTGGTTTCTACGTTTTTGCTTTTAAATGTATAATAACTTTGTGTTATGTACATTTTTGAGGATATACTTTAAAACGTATTCTTTTTTTTTTTTGCGGTACTGGGGATTGAACCCAGGGGCCTTCTACCTCCGCGCTACACCCCCGGCCCTATTTTTTATACTTTATTTTGAAACCGGGTCTCACGAAGTTGCGGAGGGCCTCACTAAGTAGAGAGAGAGAGAGAGAAAGAGAGAGAGAGAGAGAGAGAGAGAGAGAGAGCTGAGGCTGGCCGCGAACCCGGATCCTCTGGTCTCCGCCTCCCAAAGTACTGGGATTACAAGTGTGCGCCACCACGCCTGGTTAAAATGTATTCTTTACAAAGCAATATAGACATTAAGGTTGAAGAGTATCCATAGTATTTTCAGGACCCATGATAATCTCTTCTTTATATAGTACTAGAACTATGAAGTTATTGTTTTGCCATTTGGAAGAGGTATATAATAAAAGCGCCTTTTAGAAAGATGTTGGTAAGAATATATGACTTACTATGAAAGTTTATAATGTTATTTGAATGAGTTGAACTAGTATATCATACTTTATTACTGCTGATATTTTTCATTTTGAGATAAATGTGATTTTAAAATCCTATGTAATTATAGTCTAGGCATTAGTCAAGGCTGATAAATACCTATTATTCAGGTATTTATAAATAACTTCTTTTGCTACAGTTATTTAGAGAAGGACTGGCTTCTGAATTGATTGATAACAGACAACAGACATTATCAAATATGTTTACAATGTGTTGAGCTTGGTGCTCTGTCTTATGGATATTAAGATACATAAGGCAGCTGGGCGTGGTGGCGCACACCTGTAATCCCAGTACTTGGGAGGTTGAGACGGGAGGATCGCAGGTTTGAGGCCAACTGCAGCAACTTAGCAGGGCCCTCAGCAACTTAGTGAGGCCCTGTTTCAAAATAAAAAATAAGATAGGGCTGGGGGTGTAGGTCAGTGGTAGAACACCCCTGGGTTGAATCCCTAGTAACATGCACACACACACACACACACACACACACACACTCACACACACACACACACGATACATAAGACAAGCCAGGTGTGGTGGCTCATGTCTGTAATCCCAGCTGCTCAGGAGGCTGAGGCAGGAGGATGGCAATTTCGAGGCCAGCCTGGGAAACTTACTGAGACTCTGCCTCAAAACAAAATAAAAAAGGACTAGGGCAATAACTCAGTGGTGGAGACACATGCCTAGCATGGATGAAGCCCTGGGCTCAATTCTCAACATCATAAATAAAGACAAAACCTTGCTTCTCAAGAATTTACAGTCTTGGGAAGTAGATAACAAAGAAAACATTTACAGGATGGTGTGATAAGTGCTATGAAATGGATATATACATAGGGTGAGATATATAATATATTGTTTAAACTGTTAAGTCAAGAATAAAATAGGGGAGCTTTAATAATAATCACAAATATTTGAGAAATTAGATAGTCTATTATTGTTTTTTAAAAGGGCATAGATGGTTACCATTGCTTAGTCTTTGTATCATACAGTATCTAAAGTGACCATATTATTTATTGTAAAAATGGAGACACATTGAGATGAAAGGGGTTGTGTTAATATATTTTTTTTTTTTGCGGTACTGGGGATTGAACCCAGGGGCATTCTACCTATGAGCTACACCCCAGCCCTATTTTTTATACTTTATTTTGAAACAGGGTGTCACTAAGTTGCGGAGGGCCTCACTAAGTAGCTGAACCTGTGATCCTCCTGTCTCAGCCTCCCAAGTACTGGGATTACAAGTGTGTGCCACCATGCTCAGCTGTGTTAATACTTAAGTGGGGGCAACAGGCATGACCTAGGCTGGACCCAGGAAAGTCAGTACATGGTCACCTTAGGTACAACAGCTGGCACTGGTGCTCCGGAGCAGGGGCCTCAACCTTTATCAGGAGGAGAAGACTCATCAATCATAGAGGAAGCGATGCTTGAATGGACGCTTTGAGGATAAATACGATTAAATAGGTAGAGAAGTGGGAAAGCCTTTGTTTTTTGGTGGTACTGGAGGCTGAACCCTGGGCCTCTTGCACTCCAGGCAAGTGTTCCATCACTGAGCTATATTCCCAGCCCAGCTAGAAGTAGGAAATCCTTAGCCAAGGAAAAGGCATATTGGAGATAACTAAAAGTAAATCAAAATGATTGGAGGAATAGTAGGGGTGTGTGTGTGTGTGCGCGTGTGTGCTCGTGCACGCGTGCATAGTATAAGAATGTAGGTAGGTGGGGACTTGTATACATAAAAGAGTTGGGAATTTAGCCGGGTGTGGTGAGGCACTCTTGTAATCCCAGTACTTGAGAGGCTTAGCAACTTGGTGAGGCTCTCAGCAACGTAGTGAGACCCTGTTTCAAAATAAAAAATAAAATAGGGCTGGGGATGTAGCTTGGAGGTAGAATTCCCCTGGGTTCAATTCTAGCACCACAGAAACAAAACCAAAAAATGAGTTGGAAATTTAATTTAAAGTATGAGGTCTGCCGGGCGTGGTGACGCACGCTTGTAATCCCAGTACTTTGGGAGGCGGAGACCAGAGGATCCGGGTTCGCGGCCAGCCTCAGCTCTCTCTCTCTCTCTCTCTCTCTCTCTCTCTCCTTAGTTAGGCCCTCCGCATCTTCGTGAGACCCGGTTTCAAAGTAAAGTATAAGAAATAGGGCCGGGGGCGTAGCGCGGAGGTAGAACACCCCTGCATTCAATCCCCGGTACCGCAAAAAAAAAAAAAAGTATGAGAAGTCTGAAGAATGTTAAGGGATAGATGATTTCACTGCGTTGCTGTATACCTCCCTGCTGTATGTTGGTGATTATGAAAGGTTGGAGGAAGCCAGGTGTGGTGGCGCAGGCCTGTAATCCCAGTACCTAGGAGACTGAGACAGGAGGATTGCAGGTTCAAGGCTAGTCTCAGCAACTTAGTAAGACCATGTTTCAAATAAAAAATAAAATGAGGTAGAACACCCCTGAGTTCAATCCCCAGTACCAAAATAAATAAATAAATAAAATACAAGGTTGGAGGAAATACATCAGTTCTCCACCTTTTCCCTGTCTCAGTAACCATTAATCCTAGAAACTCTACCAATTTTCCTTCCTTCCTTCCTTCCTTCCTTCCTTCCTTCCATCCGTCGTCCGTCTGTCCTTTTCTTGGGGGGTGCTGAAGATTGAATCCGGGGCTTCATGCATACTAAGCAAGCACTTTCCCACTGAGCCGTAACTCCAGAATTTCTTTCCACCCGCCTTGCTGGATGAACTGTCTTCCTTTGCTGGATTGAGTGCACTGACCAGCATCCATCGGGACAGTTCTGGCCCACAGACAGTCCTGTCCCATGTCCTCACTACTCCTCTCACCTAACTGAGTTGTAAGCTAAATAGGAGCTGGTTATGTACATCCCCAAACCCGTTGGTGCCCAATTTATTTGTCTAAGTGGGTATTTCCTTCAGTATTATGCAAATTGATGACACATGAATGTGAAAAGAAAGATCTTTTTCCTGTGAAAATGTGACTTGAATTCTTTGGAAAGATCTGATAAAGATGTCACTTAAGCCAGGCGTGGTGGCGCATGCTTGTGGTGGCGCACACTTATAATCCCAGTACTCGGGAGGCTGAGACAGGAGGATCACGGGTTTGTGGCCAGCCTCAGCTACTTAGTGAGGCCTTCCACAACTTAGTGAGACCCAGTTTCAAAATAAAGAATAAATAATAGGGCTGGGGGTGTAGCTGGGAGGTAGAATGCCCCTGGGTTCAATCTCCAGAGGAGTGTGATATGGATGATTGAAACTGAACACATAGCTAAAATGATGTGCTACTCCAGTGATTTTCAAGTGTCTTCAAGTTTTTGCTTCGGTTTAAAGAAGGCCAAACTGGCCATCATAGCCAATGAATTATGTAAGAAAAATAATGCCAATAATTAATCTGCAAACCCAAACTCAAAGGCCTTGGCCTTGTACCAAAGATCAATGAACGACTATACTTTTAGGTGTCTTATGTTAATCTAGACCTGCTAAGATACATATCAGTTTTTTTTATTTTTGGTGTGGCACTAAGGATGGACCCCTGAGGCCTTATGCATGCTAGGCAAGAGCTCTACCACTGAGCTATACCCCATCCCTTTAAATTTTATTTGAGACAGGGTCTCACAGAATTACCTACTAACTCACGATCCTCCTGCCTTAGCCTCTCCATTAGCTGGAATTTTAGGCATGTGCCACCAAACCAGGTACATTAGTTTTTAAGATTTCCCACCTTTACCTGTCCTTTTCAATTATCTCTCAAATTCTCAGACCAAATTGCTTTTTCTGGTAGGACATTTTTCTTTGTAAAGAATATCTGTGTTCTATACTAGGCACTATGCTAATCCCCTAAATTATGATGAATATTTGTAAGAATGGGGTCAAAACAGGCAAGGGGTGAGCTGGGGCAAACTGGATTAGGCAGATAATGAGAAGTGCTATTTTGTATAAAATTAACTTTTAAGTACAAAAGTCATAGGCAACTATTTCTTATTCATCTTTGTGTTTCTTCCTATTCTCCCCAGAAAGGATATTGTCTAGGTGCTTGGTTTGTAACAGATGCTCAGTGGGTAAGAGATAGTAAAGAAATTAGTTAGATATAAAGAGGGAGTAGACTGTCTTTGATCTAAGAGTTGTAAAATAGGATGGGGCCTTAGAGTCACGGCTGTGGATGTGAGTGTTCAATCCAGGTGTCTGTGTCGTCTGGGTACTGTGAGGAGAGGAAAGGTAAGAATAAAGGGAAGGCATTACAAGAGTACTGGGAGACAGCACAACAGGGCAGGCCCACATTTTGAAGGAATAGAGCTTGAAAACTAGTGCTTTGGGGAAAGTTTGGAAGAAGAGAGATTAGAAAGCTTTCAAGAAGTATAAAAGGCTTGACAACCTTGCTGGTGGGTTGGTGGGGAAGTGAGGAACTTTGAGTAAAGCTGGTGATATTTATGGGTTAAGACTGGAAAAAGAGTACTAATCAGAAAGAGGAAGGGGCATCTAGAAATTTAGAGATAATGACGGATACTTCTTTCTGATGATGTTGGATAGTACTAGCAGACCATTTAGAATATGTAATAGCAGGGCCAGGCATTGATGGTGCATGCCTGTAATCCCAGTACTTGGGAGGCTGAGATCACCTCAGTAAATAGTGAGACTCTCATCAACCTAGTGAGACCCTGTTTCAAAATAAAAATAAAAAAATGGGGCTAGGGTTGTAGCTCAGAGGTAGAATGTCCCTGAGTTCAATCCCCAGTACCACACACACACACACACACACACACACACACACACACACACACACAGTAACAGCAGGTTAGGACTGTGTACAAGGTTTCCGGTGGATCTGAATCAGATCGGTTTCTGAAAGAACCAGTGCTGCACTTGGCTCTGTCTTGCAGGTTAACTGGACTGTTTTGTGTGTGGTCTTGGGATTGTACCTGGGGCCTTGCACATGCTAGTCAAGTACTCTACCACTGAGCTAATCTTATTTTGAGACAGGGTCTTGCTAAATTGCCCAGGCTGATCTCGAACTTGTGATTCTCCTGTCTTAACCTTCTGAGTAATGGAAATTATAAGCATGTGCTACTGCACCTGGCTAGATTCTAAATGTATCCATTCAAAAAAGGTATGCAGGTTGATGTGACCTTCTACAGAATGACTTTTCATGATCAGCTGAAAGCTTCTCTTTTTTTTTACATTGTAGATTTTTCCAGCATTTTTTTGCTCTCTATAGCACTGTGTCTATAATGATTTTAAACAAAGCCTCCAGAGAAATGTACACGGATATTAATTCTTCATCAGTCATAGGCCAAAAAAATTTCTCTTCCAATCTTAATAAACATTGAAAAAAGTGTGCTCATCAGCAAGATGTTTCATTGATGTTTTCTTTCTGAAGGCACTGCAGCTTTAGATGGTGTTACTGTAACATCTAACTTATGACCCAGTTGATAGCAAGCAATCACTGTTTGACGGGCCACTGTAAATTAGTCTCTTTCCTATTCGCCCAGTGACATACAGTGAGATTTTGTTCCTGGAAATAGATGTCACATTAAAAAAAAACAACTGCTAAAATTCATCATGAAAATGAGTAAAAATGACATTCAGCGCATATTTATACAAATACTAGGTATACTGACCAATACAATAGTAATGTACATGTTCCTTTTATGGAATCTTTCTGCGTGAATTAGACTGACTGTGGGTTCTTAAAATACCCTTTCTCTGTGTCCCTCTGGAAGTGTTTGAATGGTGACTGTGAGGGAGTGGTGGTTTCCATGGCTATTTCTTCTTCCATGTATTTTTGCTGCTGAGTCTTCACTGACCTGACTCTTGGCACTGACTTCACTTGAAATAGGTGTTGGGCCAGTTGTGAGCCAGTTTTAAAGGCAAGTTTGGTTTTCTTTTCCATAACATAAAATAAACTAGTAAATGCTTGTGACTGAGTCTTCCTACCTTAGGGGTGGCAGAAATAGATGAGTTGGCACTGCCCGTCTTCAGGAAGAATGGATCATTATTTGTGTGTGTATGTGTGTGTGTGAGAGTGTGTGTGCACGTTATTGGGGATTGAACCCAGGGGCTTTCTACCTCTGAGCTACACCCCCAGCCCTATTTTTAATTTTTTGTTTTGAAACAGGGTCTTGCTAGGTTGCTAAGGCTGTCCCTGAATCTGTGATCCTCCTGTCTCAGCCTCCCAAGTATTGGGATTACAGGTGTGTGCCACCACACCTGGCTATGACTATTATTTTTAAAAAACAAATTAGTACTTACTAATAAAAATGTTCTTCAGCTTTGTTTTGTTATATTTTTCTTTACAATTTTGTCAGTTGTGTCAAAAAGATTGGAATTGATACCAACTCTGTATTCGTAGGCTGTTTTAGATGATCTTTATATCCTGAAGTCTCTTCTAGATATAAAATTTCCAGCTTTATTATAGAATTCCTCTTAATGTGCTCCATGAATTGTCAGACCCCTTATTTTTGTGAACGTTGCCTTGAGGTGTGAATTCAGAGTTTGCTAAGTTTATTCCAACCAAGGCAATGTTAGTCTCTGAAGAGAGCTAATTCTGGAAGTTAAATTTATACCTATGTTAAAATTGAGAGAATATGTTTTCCCCACATTTGTCCTTGAAATTATAGGTAGGAGTGGTGGAGAGGAAGGGGAAGGGGGTCGATGGAACTCCACATCATGACCGTTCATGAATTAACCATCTATGAGACATCATTTTCTGTGTGCTGCTTTTCATTTACAAAGATGGAGATGAGATTCCAGTCCACCTGGGTGTGTGCATTGTTTGTCAGGAGAGGTAATAGGGTTTTTGCCCATCTGCATTCTATTTGATCTTCCCTGTGACTGGTATCACCTACCTGTGAAGCAGGTGGTTTGGAGTGCAGTATATATCAGTAGAACAGAGTGTACCAGCACTGTGTGACTAAGTAGTAAAAGTCAGGCAAGAATTAACTTTGTCTAAAAATAAATACAGACATAGATATAGATTTTCTTTGATAGGCTGTATGCACGCAAACATCTGTATGGGCATATATATATGTGTATATATATTCCTGCCATCATATAAATTTCAGTGCTTTAATTATTAAGAACAGGTATGTTATCAAACTAAAAAGCTGGAAGACATTCTATGGGAACAAAGGCTAGGGATATAACTCAGTGCAGAGCACTTACCTAGCATGTTTGAGGTGCTGGACTCTATCCCTAGTACCTTAAAAATGTATGTATATATACATGTATATTTCATATATATATGAAATATTTTGGGAACACAGTTTGCCATGAATCCACTTCAAATGTGCAAATTTACAAGGAGATTAACAGAGATAAATTTATTATGGTTCAGTTTTATCTAAGGCTTCTCCATCTCTGAAAAGTCAGATGCACAACCAAAGTGAAGTTAAAATATTCTGAACTATTTGCAGAAATGCCAATGAAGCATGTAAGTATCAAAGTGCTTCTTAAGTCATAACTGAATTTAGGTAGACAGGAGAGAGATCAGAATAGAAGGTGAAGTGGGAGGCACTCTCTTCCCTCCTCCCGTGTATTGGAGACACAGTTCCAGTGCAGTGAAAAGGAGGCCGCCTTAGCTGCGCGTTCCGAATGCTCAGCCTTTTTTCTAAGAAGAAATGAAGCTCTTGTTTTGTTCTTGAACAAATTTTTACATGGGATATGACCATGTTGATGATGATGATAAAAACAGCGAGCGTTTACCACACCAGGCCCTGTTAAAGGACGTGGTTGGTGCTAGGTCACTCCGTCCTTACACCAGCCTGTAGTCGATTTCCACAGTGGACACCCAAGCCCAGAGGCTCTCAGCGCTGAGCCCCCGAGCCGCAGCCCGTGGCCTCCGCAGTCTGGCCCGAGCCTGCTTCTTTAGTCATGTAAGAATCAGGTTTTAGGATGTGCCCTTCATGATAAGCTACCGTCTTTCTATATTTTTATCCAATTTGGAAAATATTTTTAATGTTTTCACATGAGTCTAAAATGGCATGTTACTCATGCCATCGAGTAACAGTAATAAAAGTATATGTTCTCAATTTGGGACAAATAAACTAACATTTGTAGTTTTTTCTTGATAATGTACTTTTATTGGCTAGTCTTTGAATATTTTTGTGAAATAGTTCATACTTAACAGATGGAAAGCCAGAGGCAGAGTGCTCATTCCGTGAAGTTAGAGTAAATTAAGAGATGGCCGAGGAATAATTCGAGTGTAGGATTCTGTTTGGGCAACATTTTGGCCTTTTATTGGCTGTACCTTTTAAGTCCAGAGGAGAGCACTGGACCATAGGTCAGTAATGAGTCTTCCTGGCATCAGATCCACTGACAGCTCAGAAAGTATAATTGAGTCAGAACAGTACACCCTGAGCAATTTAGACATCAAACACTAGCTTTGAACATATCGCCCTTCGTTTAATCTCCTCTAATGTGACCTTTCAAGATTCCTAACATGTGGGATGAATTTGAGAGTTTCTCGCTTAGCTGCTGAGATCTATCCTGAGTTTTATCATCCAAGTATTACCCTTTATGTTTATAGAAAAAAACATTTTTTTTGTTGTTAAAAAGATCTGGACTTTGAATTCAGAACAGATTCAGTGTAGTTAAGAAAATATGTCAAAACAAGTATAGTCAGCAGTTCACAGAACCTACGTGGTCTATTATCTGAGCCTTTATTTGTCTTGTTTTCTACATTATCTTTCTAAAACACATGTTTCTGGATTAGTGAATATAATTTTTTTGTGATACTGTTAATTGAACCCAGAGGCATTCTATCTCTGAGCTACACTCCCAACCCTATTTTATTTTGAAACAAGGTCTCACTAAGTTGTTGAGGCTGGCCTTGAACATGTGATCCTCCTGTCTCAGCCTCCCAGGTATTGGGATTATAGGCATGAGCCACTATTCCCATCTGAATATAATTTTTTGATAGGCAAGAACTCTTTTTTTGTGGTACTGGCAATGAACTCAGGGGTGTTATACCTCTGAGCTAGATTCCCAACCCCTTTATATTTTATTTTGAGACAGGGTCTTGCTAAACTGCCCAACTTGGCCTTGAATTTGTGATCCTCCTGCCTCATCTTTCTGAGTCACTGGGATTACAGACATGTGCTACCATGCCTGGTGATAAGCAACAATTCTAACAGAATATTATGTAATAAAGTGTGAAAACAATTGATGCAGTGTTTTGAACTTGAAGACAGACAGATTGTTCATAAAAAATGTACACTGTGTGTGTGATACTAGTTCTTTAGGGAGCACTGAAAAATTGGTTCTTTGGTTGAGTATGTTTGGGAAACTTTATACTTATAAAAAACAAAATTATAACACGTTTAAAAATTTTGTTTGGCCGGGCGTGGTGGCGCACGCTTGTAATCCCAGTACTTTGGGAGGCGGAAACCAGAGGATCGGGGTTCGCGGCCAGCCTCAGCTCTCTCTCTCTCTCTCTCTCTTTCTCTCTCTCTCTCTCTCTCTATCTCTATCTAGTGAGGCCCTCCGCAACTTCGTGACACCCGGTTTCAAAATAAAGTATAAAAAATAGGGCCGGGGGCGTAGCGTGGAGGTAGAACGCCCCTGCCTTCAATCACCGGTACCGCAAAAAAAAAAAAAAGTAAAAAGTTTGTTTGTTTGCTTGTTTGTTTTGTAGTGCTGGGGATTGAACCCAGGGCATTCTACCTCCGAGCTACACCCCCAGCCCTATTTTATTTGGAAACAGGGTCTAAGTTGTTGAAGCTGGCCTCGAACCTCTGATCCTCCTAAGCCTTCCAAGTACTGGGATTACAGGCTATACCACTGTGCCTAGCTAGTTGCATAGTTTTAAAGACAGAATTAGTCCAGAATTGCATTTCAAAAGTTCACTTGTTCTTAGTGCTGTTTCTGCTCCTCAGTGGTTATGCCAGGAATGTGAAAATTTATAAGAAATGTTGGGTTACGATAAAGTAATTTTGATTAACAAAAGCACTGCTATGATAAAATAGTTTCAACTTTGAGTAAAGTTTGTTGATTGCAGTAAGTAGATCATTTTTGCCATTTCATTCCAGAAACAAGATTCCGAATTTTAAGTTTTTTTTTAATGTCCTGAATCAGCCAGGATTATAACTTGCTATATTTTCTGTCTCATGATAACCATATTGCCAAAACATTCTGCTTTGTTTAAATATTGATAAGAGTGAAGTAATTTTAGGCTATGTTTACATTTGGAAAAGAAGATTTGAATAGCAATTTCACCCTCTAGAGATAGCCCATTTGGATAATTAAGCCTAAATTAAAGCAATTTTCCTCAATAACTAGGTTTAAGTGTTGCTGTGTGGGTATCAGAGAAGACAATGGACTTGGAATGAGGGTACTTTTGGACTTTCCTGGCTGTGTTCTCCTATTGGTAATCATTAGCTATGAGTGATCTTTTTATGGGCCCCGGTTTCCTCTTCCATAAAATGAAAAAGTTCTATTAGATTATCTATCTAAGATCTCTTTCATCTCCTAAAGTTAGTTTTCTTTAATTCTGTATTGAAGCAGTAATTCTCATTCCCATTCGTATTTTTCCTGGGAAAGCTTTTAACATCACATCAGGTTTAGGCTAGTAACATTCTTGGCTTCTAGTAACACTGGTGGTCCAGGGGAACAAGCTTCTTTGTTTTCATCTTTCTGTTTTCTGTCTTATTTATGCACTTGTATTTCTCATTCTATCCATATGTTATTTTTGAATGAATTTGAATAGAACTGTTTTATATGTGTAAGATTATAAATAGAGAAACCTGAGCAAAGATTGCATGAATGTTTTAAAGTACTTTGCCCTGAAATAATGTTAAAGTTGTTCAGGTCAATATTTTAATAGAATCTTCCACTGAGTACAAGGAGAATATATGTATGCATATATGTGTATTTTTTTAAAGTAATCTAAAATAATTGGTAATTCTAAAAATATTAGTGGGAAATGTTACCAAATGGTAAAACATTAACTCTTTAATATATTCTGATTAATAAATGACCAGCCTATAGTCATTAATTGCTTCCTTGACTTCGGGCACATTGTTTCCCCATTCTTAGATTCCTGAGTTCTTACATAAACTTAGAACTAGCTGAATAAATTTATGTGTATAAAAGTAAAAATGGGACCACATTTCTTCTGTCTTCATGTTTCTTACTTTTTCTAATTAATGTTATGACAGTGAATAGTCATATAAAGCCATTCCGTGCCTGTGAACCATCATCAGTAGCTCCTTAGTATTAAATATAGCATAGTTTATTATTTATTTTCTCCCTATTGATGGATATTAGATTATTAACATTTTTCTTCTATTTCTGCATCTTGATATATTCTGTGCACATTATGTGAGTAGTGTTGTGTCATAGCTTCCTAGAAGTGACACTACTCAGAATCCTTTCTTGTCTTCCAAGTGGGGTTATGTCTACTTCTTCTAAACTTCTCAAAGCTCCTTGTGCATCCCGCTAGCATGTACTGAGACATATTTTATTGAACATATGAAGCTGTCCTTTTTGCTGGAAGTTCATAGGGGTTGGTTAGATATTGTCATTTATTCATTGTTGTATCCCAGCACTGAGCACATGGTGGTCAAAAATAAATTTGATCTCAACTTGAAACTTGACAATCAGTATCTAACTCTTCCATTTCCATATTGGCCTTCTCTAACATTGCAGTAATTTTGTTGTCTAGTGCATTTGGATGATAACATAGCTCTCCTGATGTCCATAGCCATCAACACATAGAGTAGCTCCTCTGTTCTGTGCAACTTAAGCTTCAGAAGCTTGTCATGACCCAATTACACAGGTGTCCTTTCTCAGAGAATGAATGTTTTACAAGTCTCTTGAGATAATTCTCCTAATTAGAAATCAGGGATGAGAACTTTTATGTAATCAGCATTGTGGTAGAGTAAAAAGAAGGTGGGTTTTAGAGTCAGATGTTTGAAAGCATCTTCTCTATGGCAGGCTATATCCATTTACAGAGGGCAAGTCTTCTGATTTCTGGGAGACCTAGTTCTTTCATCTGTAAAATGAAGGTAGTATTATATATTAACATAGGGTGTTGGAAGGATTAAAGGAGGTCTTGCATATGACGTGTGTAATGTAGGACTTGGTACATGGTATATTCTTGGGAAATATTAGTTTCAGGAGCCCACAGGTACCTTCAGAGTTTTCCAGCCTTGAAGGGACTTGGGCTGACTACACACATCTACCATAGTTTTGTTTTCTTCCTTTTCCCTTTCTCTTTCTCTTTTTCTTTTTTCTTTCTTTCTTTTGTTGGGGATCAAACCCAGGGCTTTTGCACATGGTAGGCAATTATTCTACATCCCTAGCCTCTACCATAGTTTTCTGTACCACTGGGATACTGTGTGTTTTGGCTAGTACTTTTACTTCTGTAATCCTAAAGAACTAATCATGCAATTTAGAGGAAGGAAGATTTATTTGCTCACAGTTCTGGAGATTTAAGAAGTTCAGTCCATGTCAGGCAGGTCTATAGAGCTCAGTGCATGGCAGTGGGAAGCAGAGAGAAAGAGAAAGAGAGATAGAGAGAAAGAGAGAGAGAGAGAGAGAGAGAACGAACAACTGAGTGTGAGCAGGCTCTGCTCTTACATCATGGAGGCTGGAAGCAGAGAGAGTAAGCAAGGGGATTCAAAGACACAAGCATAGCCCTAGGGCCACACCCCCAGGGACCCACTTCCTACAGCCATAACCCATCTGCTTAGGATACCACCCATTAAATCCATTACAGTGGATTTATCCACTGATGAGATTACAAACCTCATGACTTAATTTTGAACATTAATACATGAGCTCTTCAGGGGACATTCTATGTCTAACCATAACACTATGGTAGAATAGAAGGTTATAATAATTGACAGATATTTTGGAGATTTCAGACAACTGCTAGTCAAATTTTTTTCCATTCAGACATATCTGGTATTTCCAATTTATTTATTTATTTATTTATTTAGATTGAATGTGTTGACTGTGGCAGTGCCATCGTCATCAGGATAAAAGTGTTTCTAATTTGCCATGGTTAATCAGTTCATGTTTTTGTGGCTGTTGTCTTTTTTCATGCTGTATCTTCTCTGTCATCTTCCTTAATGTTGTTTACTTGAAAAATTTCCTTGACTGGTCCTGTTTCAAATTGAGTTAGGTTGTGCTGGTCAAAAGATAAGAAGTGATAGCTGGGCATGGTGGTGCATGCCTGTAATCCCAGTATTTGGGAGGCTGAGACAGGAGGCTTGCAGGTTCAAGGACAACCTCAGCAACTTAGTGAGGCTTTCATCAACTTAGACCCTGTTTCCAAGTAAGAAATGAAATAGGGCCGGGGGTGTAGCCCGGAGGTAGAATGCCCCTGGGTTCCATCCCCAGTACCACACACACACACACACACACACACACACACACACACACACAGAAGTGGTCCTAGTTCTCATCTTTCTTGATCATACCCATTTTAAGCTAATCTGTGAATTTCATCAGACTCTGAACAAGCAGTAAAATAATTTTCAAGAGCATAAACTAGTGGAGATAGAGTCAGTTGGTTCTTTTCTAAGCAAGTTCTCCTTTTTGTAGTACAAAAACTGAAATATACCGTGTTGGATATGGCTCTGGGGATTTGAAGAGTTTTGGCAGTATTTTCTTATATAATCTTAGTCAAGTGTCATGACATGGATATAGTTCTATGTTTTTAAAGGAAGAGTTAGCTGGGCGTGGTGGCACACGCTTATAATCCCAGTACTTGGGAGGCCGAGACAGGGGGACCGTAGGTTTGAGGACACTCTCAGCAAGTAGTGAGACTCTCATCAACTAGTGAGACCCTGTTTCAAATTAAACACAGAATAGGACTGGGGGTGTAGCTCGGAGGTAGAATGCCCCTGGGCTCAATCCCCAGTACTATGTATGTATATGTATATGTATGTATATGTATATATGTATATGTATATATATTCATATTTTTTTTTTTGCGGTACCGGGGATTGAACGCAGGGGCATTCCACCTCCGCGCTACACCCCCGGCCCTATTTTTTATACTTTATTTTGAAACCGGGTCTCACGAAGTTGCGGAGGGCCTCACTAAGGAGAGAGAGAGAGAGAGAGAGAGAGAGAGAGCTGAGGCTGGCCGCGAACCTGGATCCCCCAGTCTCTGCCTCCCAAAGTACTGGGATTACAAGCGTGCGCCACCACGCCCGGCTGTATATTCATATTTATTAATATGAATTTTTATAAGCAAATGTGTTATTTGTTAACTAGTGTAGGGATGCTAAGGCAGGAATGCACTAATGCCTGTTGAAGATGAGCCTCTGTGGAGGCACTGAGGGATAGTGGAAGGGATGATGGACTTAAGTGAGATCCAGGTTGGGGATGCAGCCTTGGTGCTTACTAGTTGAGTGAATTTGTATGCATCTCTTTTTAGCCTTGACTGCTGCACCTAAGAAAAGGGATAGTAACTCTCTTTCACAGTTTTGTTTTGGGAATTAAAGGTCTGAGAAAACACATTCTAAATGTATAAGCATTTTCCATATTGATAGACATTGTCTATGTTGGTAGATATTATATCATTGTGGCAGCACCGAGGGCAATGCTGGCAGGTAGTGTGTTTATAGTAAATACTTGTTGAACAAATGAGCAAGGGGAATGTTAAACTGAAAGAATTTGCTTAACAAAGTTCAAATTCATGTTACCCCTCCCCCCTTTTTCGTACTGGGGATAAAACTCAGGTCCTTGCATATCCTAGCCAAATGTATTATTACTGAGCTATATCCCCAACCCTTTTTATTTTATTTTGAGTCAGGGTCTTGCTAAGTTGCCCAGCCTGGCCTCAAATTTGAGATCCTCCTACCTTGGCCTCCCAAGTAACTGGGATTATAGGCATGCACCACTACACCTGGCTTAGGCTACCCTAAGTGCTTGACACAGTACCTAGGGCATGAAAGTTGATCACTTAATAGTTGTTGAATCATGAAAAGATGAAGGTCATGATTTAGCAGTATTTGTATAGAAAAGAATTTGAAACATAATAATCATGACGGGTAATATGAAACCCTTACAATATGTTATGTCCTATAATAAGTAACTCATTTGGTCACCTTGAGGAGTCTGCTGTTATTATTCACATTTTCCATAGGAAGAATTGGAGTCTCAAAGAGGTTTGATAATTCACTTGTATCATATAGCCATCTCATTTCTTCTTTCCTTCCATTTAGGAGAGGGGAATGTAGTGCAGGTTTTTCTTTTCCTTTCAGTGCAACTGAGTTAATTTCAGCCTAGCCCATTTCAGCCAGATGTGCAGCATCCTCCTTGATACTCTTTCCCTTCTAACTCATTCCTACTTCCTCTGAGGAGTCTCTTCCTCTCTTCACTTGATCTGTGAACCAAAGATGTGCTAATCATAGCGCATACACATGAGTTTGGTATTAGTGTTATATTTATATAAAGGAAATGGAAAACTTTAAGCTTTGAAGTAAAATGAACCAGTTCTGTTAACCTTCAGAGTCCTTAAAAAAATAACTAAAAGTCCCTTAAGAATCCCTCCAAATGTCTTCATCTACTTTATTTTTTTTCTACTTAAGTCTGCTTCTCTTTGAAGACCAGAATGCAAGATCAAAAAAAGGTATCATATGTAATACTGATTTTAGATTCATAGAATTTCAAAACTGGAGATAGGGCTGGTAGTATAGCTCAATGGTAGAGTGCTTGTCTAGCATGCTTGAGGCCACCCTGGGTTTGATTCCCAGCACTGCAAAATAAAACACACACACACACACACACACACACTCTCTCTCTCTCTCTCTCTCTCCAAAAAACTGGAGACAATCTCCCTTTTTAATTAGGAAAAATCTTTTATAAATTGGAAAACTTAAAAAAATAAGTTAGCAGGCATGGCGGCACATGCCTGCAATCCCAGTACTTGGGAGGCTGAGACAGAAGGATCTCATCTTCACAGCCAGCCTCAGCAACTTAGCTAGACCCTGTTTCACAATTAAAAATAAATTAGGGTGCCGGACGTGGTGGCGCACGCTTGTAATCCCAGTACTTTGGGAGGCGGAGACCGGAGGATCTGGGTTCGCGGCCAGCCTCAGCGCTCTCTCTCTCTCTCTCTCTC
>PVJS01009238.1:0-50908 GCA_004027185.1 Glis glis
TTTTTTTGTGGTACTGGGGATTGAACGCAGGGGCGTTCTACCTCCGCGCTACACCCCCGGCCCTATATTTTTATGCTTTATTTTTGAAACCGGGTCTCACGAAGTTGCGGAGGGCCTCACTAGGGAGAGAGAGAGAGAGAGAGAGAGAGAGAGAGGGAGAGAAAGAGAGAGATAGATTGATCGATCCATCAATCGATCGCGCGCGCATGCGCGCTGAGGTTGGCCGCGAACACAGATCCTCCGGTCTCCGCCTCCCAAAGTACTGGGATTACAAGCGTGCGCCACCACACCCGGCTCTTAATTTGATTTTCGATAGAATATCCTGCTTATTACTCCCAGCTAGTGGATTTTAATTCTTCAATTAGCCCTTAGTTTCCTTGCAATTCTTCAATATTGCATTCATATCTTTGAATACCATGCTTCATTCTTATCTCAGTCCCATTCTTGTTGTCTTCTGACTTGTAAAGGCCATGCCTTCTTGCCCTCTTCAAAGGACTCCAGTCTCTTAAAAGGTTCTTTTAGGTCCAGCTGGAGTAGCTCATTTTCATACTGTATGCTATTCTTTACTCCCTTATTTGCATTATCCTCAGTTCCTATGTTTTACTCTTTACACATTCTTTAATTTCCTCCACTGACTGGGTTAATGAGGACTTTTATTCTTAAAATTAATTTCTGATGGTGCATTTTAATTATACATAATAGTGTGACTCATTGTGACATATTTGTATATGCACAGAACATAATTTGGAAGTATTGTATAGACTTGGTGCTTGCCAAATAACAAGTCTTTGGCCTTGTTCCACCAAATGCTGAATCAATAGTGGTAAGTAGAAGTCTGCACCTCCCTGACCTACACTGTTTCAAGAATATATTATCTTGAGCTGGGCATGTGGTGCATGCCTGTAACCCCTGTACTGGGAGGCTGAGACAGGAGGATGGAAGGTTTGTGGCCAGTCTCAGCAATTTAGCAAGACCCTGTTTCAAAATAAAAATAAAAAAGGACTGGGGGGTGTGTCTCAGAGGTAGAATGTCCCTGGTTTCAATCCCTAGTACCAAAAAAAAAAAGAAAGAAAAAAGAAAAAAAAAAGGGTATTTTATCCTGGAGTAACTATACTTCCATTTTATTTTCCTCTTTCTGCCAGAACACTTTCTGATTTTTGGAATGTTTCCTGATATTCTCTATGATGGAATAAAAACAGCTCAATATTTCATAAGCATTTTAATATGTATTCTTTCATTTTAATGTAAAGTCCTGTATATGTCCATCCTATCACTTATTTATATCCTTAACATTCTTTATATGCCAATATATTTTTGTCACTCACAAAGTCGAAGACTGATAGAAATATGTTAAAGTACCTCTGCAATTGTGTTTTGCCAATTTTATTTTACATTTTTGATATTTGTTATTCAGAATAAAAATATTCATAAATGCTACATCGTCTAACAGATTAATTCTATCTTTCAGCCACTTTTAATGTTTTCTGCATTAAATTCTACTTTGTTTAATATGAATGTTGCCTTCTCTTCTTTCATTTTCATTTTCTTATTATATCTGTGTTATCCCCCTTTGTCCCATTTTGTTTAAAATAGCATATATTTAGAATTGTTTTTTGTCCAACCCATGGCTCTTTGTCTTTTAATAGAAATGATTAAACCATTCACACTTAATGTGATAGTTAATATGTTTGACCTCACTTCTATCATCTTATTTTATACTTTCTATTTTTGTTTCCTTGTTATTTCCTTCTTTAGTTTTTAATATTGGCTATAATGTTCCAAATCTTCCTCCTAATTTTGAAGTGAAACATAGTGTTTCTAGTTTCATATTTATCTACTCTTTTTTATTTAAAATGTATTTAAACTTAAATTCCTCTATGTCAACAATAAAAATTATTCAATGTTTTCCACAGTACAAACTGAGAAATTTAGCACCTCTATTAACTTTTTCTTAAGTAACCTGAAATTCTTTTAAATTTATTTTAACTGATAAATGAGAAACATAAATATTATACATATTAGTAGGGTTACCATGTAATGTACATGTATAAATTGTGTTATATTTAAATCAGGTTAAATATATTTATCTCCTCAAATATTTATCATATCTCTATAGTGAAAACTTTCAAAATCATTTCTTTTAGCTTTTTGAACTGTACAATATATTTTTACTCTCTATAGTCACCCTACTGTACAGTGGCATACTAGAACTTCCTGCTATCTAACTGAAACTTAGGAGTCATTAACCAATCTCTTCCTACCCCCCCCCTTTACTCCCCAGTTTCTGGGAACCACCATTCTACTCTCAACATCTATGAAATCAACTTTTTATATTCCACATATGAATGAGATAATGTGGTACATGTCTTTCTGTGTCTGGCTTAATTAATTTAATATAATGATCTCCAGGTCATTCATGTTGTCCCAATGACAGGATTTAACTTGAGTTTTTAGGCCTAGATTGTGATTAATGAAATTTCTTAGTTTCTTCTTTGTTAAGAATAATTTTTGACAGTCGCTTTATTTCATGACCATATTAATAGCATTTAAACATTAAGTCCATATTTGAGCAGTCTTGATTATTCATCTCTTATCTTTTATATTGTACTTTTTCCATTCCAACTCTTTTTTTGTGTGTGTGGTGCTGGGGGTTGAACCCAGGGACATTCTACCTCTGAGCTACACCCCCAGCCATTTTTAATTTTTTTGTTGTTGTTGGAAACAGGGTCTCTCTAGGTTACTATTTCATGGAGGCAGGTCTGGAGCCTGCAATCCTCCTGTCTCAGCCTCCCAAGTACTGGGATTACAGGTGTGCCCCACCACACCTGGCTTCCATTCCAACTCATAATATTCATTAATTTCCCTGCTGATCAGAATATTTTGAGTTAACACCCTTCTTCGGTACGAAATTTCAGTGGCTTACTTTCTGAGCACTCATTTTTTTCTTTACATATTCCTGAATACAGCATTCTTATAATCATATTATAAGAATCTTATACCTTGAAATAAGTCATAATCATACTACCTTGAATTTCTATAACCAAATCTCAACTTCCTTTTGATATTTAGTGTTGTATAATATCTGACACTTGCTTATTTTTCTTTGAAAGTAAAATATTGTTTTTCTGATTTCATACCAGTGGATCTTTTATTTTTATAATTTTTGCCAGAATACTTACAAGTTTCCCTGGTACACCATGCACTATTTTCAACTAAAGTCAGAAAAATGCTTTTCTATATTTTTTATTGCAACTTATCTTCCATTTCCTGTTTTCCTTTTCTGAAAAATTCTGTATTTATATATTTAGTGTGTTGAATTGCAGACTCCATATTTTTCGCTCATTATTCCATTACTTCATTTTTTTGTTAGTACTGTTAATATGTATATTCATCTTTAGTTTTCTGCATTGTTCCAATGTTCATGCTTCCATCGCATGATTTTAATTCTGCAAAATGGCTCATCTATCCAAATGCATCTCCATCTGGATTTCTCAATGACACCCCCAATTTAACATGCCCCAGGCTGAACTTAATATCTTACCCCACTCTGCTCTTGTTTCCTGATTCTCTTGGTTGATGAAATCACTTTTGTCCCAGGCACACTGGGTAGGAACCTGGGAGCTACCCTCAGTTCCTTTCCTCACCCCCATCACATCTGCTCAGAAGTTCTTTTCTGATTCTGTCCCTCCCTCCATTTGTACTACCATTTGTTCAGCCCTCATATTACCTGAACTCCTGCCAAAGCCTCCTATGGCCAGTCCTGATTCCTGTCTTCTCTCCTTCCCATGCTAAAGCCCAAAGGATTGCTTTAATGTTAAATTTTACCATGTCAGTCCCCACTTAAAATTTCTTAGTACTTGAGCTGGAGGTGTAGTTCAGTGGTAGACCACTCGCCTAGCATGTGCAGGACCCAGGGTTCAATTGCCAGTACTAAAAATAATAATAGTAATAACAATAATAATAATATAATAATAATAAATTTCATAGTGCCCTCTCCAACATCTAAAAGGGGGAAAAACTCTACGCTCTTTAATGTGTCAGACAAGATCCTCCATGACCCAGCTGCTGCCCACATTTCCAGACTCATCTCCCAACACTTCCCAACTTAGCTTTTGCTCCAGCAACATTGAATATAGACAACAAGAACTGCCTCTGAGTTTTTGCCTACACATTCCCCCCACCGAAAACGTTACCCATGTTTCTGTACTTAACTTCCCCTTATCCTTTAATTTTGGATAAAGCTTATCTACTCTAGAGAGCATTGCCTGAACTCCTTGGTTCAATAACTTCCCAGGTTGTGGAAAGGATCCACTCCTGATTCTCATGTAAAGATGATACTGTATCATTTCTGTTTCTGGTCCGTTCCACCTAGTTGCTAGAAACCCATTTGGTCCTCTATAGAAACTACTCCTCTGCCTAGCACAGAGCGGATGCTTAATGCATATTTGCTGCTTTAATGATCCAGCGAGTCTCCTCAGAAGGGCATTTGCTGTGATTTGCATGACTTAGGGATTTGGGACAACCTGGGTTTTGGGGCAGAAAGGAATTTCTCTGGCTATTGGAACATATGGCTACTGGCTTCCTAACAGTTGAAAAGGACCACTTTGTGATCAGCTTGACACCCTGGAATGAGAAAAGGGAAGAAGAGACTGGACTTCCATCAGTGGGTGTCCTGGGGTCAGGTTCTGGGAGTCATGGACATCCTTGCTGATGGGACTTTGGAATGGGGCAGGAGGGCAGGAGGAAATTGGATGACAGCACCTGCTTTGTGTGGCTCTCCAGCACTCTGGAAAGAGCACCCTGGCCCTCTGGGAGGTGGAGAGAGCTGTCTCTAGCTCATTTGCTTTAACCTAAGGTGGGTATACTGAGGCAACTGGTGAAGTTCTGTGGTCTGTCACCCTAGAGCAGAAGGGTGGAGAAATTCATCAGGGAATAAATGTATTTTGGTCAAAACATTTCAAGCATTTTGGCATCTAAGGATCAAAGTGGCCTTGCTGACCTCTGGCCACTTGAATAGCAGATCAAGGAAATACCAGTGATAGAGAATCTGGACTTCACCAAGACCTTTGATAGGATTCCTCTGATAATCTTTTGAAAAGAGAAATATGGTATAAATGATAGTACAAGTTGAATTAACCTTCTGACTTAATATCTATCTTTAGGGAGCCCATAGTGAAATGCCTTGGAATCCTGTAATGTTTATCATTTTTAACTGGTGACTTAGGTGAAGAAGTCATGCTCATCAGATTGGGAGATGGATGGAAGAGACAGTAGAAGCACTAGATGACAACCATAGTCAGAAGTATCTGGGCAAGTTGGCAAGAGACTGAAATGAACAAGACAAAATGAGGAATGAACGCAAAGGTTCCATATTTGCATCCGGGTTATCATCTGTACAAGCACAGGGTGGGTATGGGTGTGGGTGGGACAGTTCAGGGGAAAGTTTAAAAGAGAGTTGGGTTATTTCAGTTGATACTAAGTGTAGTAGGTGTCTGTCAATGGTATAGATTCCTAATTAGACTGTAGATGGTTTTAACAGAAACAGGAAATGTGGAATGAAGGAGGTGATAATTTCACTCTTCTCAGTACTGATTAGCCCTCCCTTGAAAGTTTGCATTTTATTCTTAAAGAATAAAGAAATTAGAGAAAACTGGGACAAGAGTGATAATGACAGTGGGGACACTGCAGCAAGTGACCTATGAGGCAGGGTGGAGCAGTGGAAAGGACTCTGTCAGGGAGTAGAGAGCTCGATTATAGCATCAGTGGCCTGTGAGATCCTGGCCAAGCCAGTATTCTTTGGAGCTGGTGACTGGATTCCCCAAGAGAAGCACAGAGGATGTTTGCTTGCTCTGCAAGGTTTTGGTCCTCTGGTCAAGTCACACTATGGGTGAGTTCTTTTCTCCCTACCTAATCCACCCAGAGACACTGCTTACTGAGTCCCTGAGCACAATTTTGAACTCTTGAAATTCCATTCACAGACGATACCAATTATTTCCCTTGGAATGCCTTCAAAAGTATCCTTTCTTTGACTTCTTGGTAAGCTAAGATGGTAGTAAAGCACATCAACATCACCACACACATCAGTTATTGAGGTAGTAAAGCAGAAGACCAAAGAGAATAGGCTTTGAAATCATATGGTCCTGAGCTTAAAACTCGGCCTCTCCAATGGACTTTGCAAATGAAGGCAAGTTATTCAAGCTTTCTGACTCAGTTTCCTTGCCTGTGAGATGGGGTTAATATCAGGCTTGTAGTAATGTGATTATTAAGTGGAGAACATCCATGTCCAAATATACCACAATCTAAGACATAGAGTAGGTGCCCAATAAATGCTATAGATAGTATTGCTATGACATTTATTACCACCACCCTCCTCTTTCCTCCTTCCCCTCATCTCTTCTGGGTTAAGCACTGTGCCAACACAGAGGATATGGTGTAGAAAATAAGATAGACATAGACACACCCATTGCCTGCACCAAGTGTACACTGTTACCAGCATGATTCAGTTAAACTTTTTGCAATGAAGAAATGTTCTATATGTGCATTCTCCAATAGGGTAACCAAAAGCCACATGTGGCATTTAAGCACTAGAAATGCAACTAGTGTGAACAAAGAACTAAATTTAAAATTTTTATTTTGATTTAAATGAACATGGAGAGAGCCACTTGTGAAAATAAACAGCATAGCTCAGGTACGGGTACATTTCTGAGACTGACCAGCCTGAGCAGAAAAAAAGATGGATTGAAAGAGAAAAGCACATAAAGCACCCAGTACAGTACCTAGAAATTCTTGTTTATTGACATTTAATTGTCAAACTTGCATTGAAATAATCTCAGGTGCTAGGGCTATAGGAAAGAATTAGGCATAGTCTCTGCTCACAAGAAACTCAAAATGTAGTGGGGATATGCAAATAAGTGATTTCACCATAGAGAGGTAAGTGAATGCACAGGGGTGTGTATGCAGCTGAGAGGTCTAGCCCCAATGAACACTAGAGGAGGACATTTTAGATTCTTAGCTGAGTCCTGTAACAGTAGTTATCAGAATGGAGCTCAACTGATATTTATTCTATGTATGACAGTAAATTATATTCCAAGGTGACTAAGCCCACTCTGGTAGCAGAGGTGGCTATGAGGCAGAAAACTCAGCCAGGGCCAATTTGTTTTCCTCTAAAATTGTTCGTGTGTGTGTGTGTGTGTGTGTGTGTGTGTGTGTGTGGTACTGGAGATTGATCCAGGGGCACTCTACCACTGAGCCGCACCCCCATTCCTTTTTATTTTTTTATTTTGAAACAGGATCTTGCTAAATTGCCTAGGCTGGCCTTGAACTTGAGATTCTTTGTCTCAGTCTCCCAAGAACTGGGATTGCTGACAGGCGCCACTGTAATGGGCTGTATTGCCTAATTCCATCTCTTTTCAGCTAGTCACATTTTCTTACACTCTAGGACATTTTTGTGATGATGTGTATACCCTTATTTTTTAAATTATTTTATTAGTGATCATAAACCTCAAGTGTTTTTTTTTTTGTCAGTCAAACTTTGTTGCTTATAAGATGACATCAACTATTACTATGGTTTGGTTGTGGAATCCTGCACATTCATAAGAGTGAGGGTATTATAATTACTTGTGTGAAAAGTGGAATGTTACATATATTATATATTTTACACAATTGTTTCATCTGCTCAAAGTTAATATGTGACATTTAGTCAAAGAATTCTGCATGTGAAAAAATGCTCACACAAAAATAGGTATATATTTATATGATATGGTTTCCATAATCACCCTTGAGTGCATAGAGTTGGGTGGTACGTGTGGTTTCTTCTTTCTTGAGGCCAGGGATGTTCATGTGGTATGGTTTGTCATGTAAGGCGCTGGACAACTTAAGTTCCTAAGAATCACCTGCTTTGACTATGACAGAGTTCCTCTAGTGAATGGAAGTATAAACCGGTGTGGCCCTTTTGAAAAGTGTCTCATATATATTGAGAGCTTACAGACAGTCATGCCCTTTGACCTAGTGACTGTACCCAAAGGAAGTAATTGGAAATGTGTGCAGTAAAGGTGCCCAGAATTATTTGTAGTTACTAAAGAGGAAACAAATGACTAACAGTATAATATGCAGCTAGGAAAATGTTCATGAAGGATTTTTGCTACTACACCAATTAAAAAGAAAAGCAGAGAAGCAATAGCTGCAGAAGCTAAACAACCACGCTGTAGGGTCAGACAGCTTGATTTGAATCCTAGCTCTGCCACTTACTAACTGTGTGACTTGAGCAAGCCACCTGAACTCTATGCAATCCTAGGAAAATGGGGTTGATAATAATAATACCTCTCAGAGGGACTTCTGAGGCTTAAATGACATAATGAATATAAAATGCTTAACACCATGCAAAGTACATTTACTAGGTTACCTATAAATGTTGGCCCTCTATGGACTGTATAATTTCAAGGTATAAAAATAGATGGGAAAGAAGTATGCCAATATATTAACGATGTGGGATATGAGTGGTAAAAACATGGGCGATTTGTTTGTTTCTTTGCCCACTTTTCAACTTCCCAAATTTTCGGCAATGGACATGAATTACTTTTATACTAAAACAGCCCATCATATTGTCATGATATAATAATAATTTTTTAAAAATAATTTACCACAGTGAAAGAGTACTTCCTCCCCCCTCCCTTTTCCCTTCCAAGAGCTGGGGGGCCAGCCCTGGCAGAGCCTCACCTGCACACCCTGGGCCTCTGGGAGTGTCAGGGCTGAAAGAATCCTTGACACTTGACGATGGTGTGTGTGTGTGGGGGGGGATTGAAGGGCGGGGAAGCAGAGTCTATGATCTTAGTAGTTTCTCCTGTCTCTGGGAGTCTGCATTCGAAGCTGCTCTGATGTTTATGATTTCTCTGCTATGTCTTGGTTGATCGGAACCAAATACTACATAAAAATGTAAGGTGGAAAAGACTCATCTACTGGCTTCCTACCCTAGACCCCTCGCAGAAAAAATCCTGTAAAACCGCCTATAGCACTGGACTTAAAACATTAAAAGCGACTGGCAAAAAAAAAAAAAAAAAGAAAAAAACCCCAAACAACAACAACACTTAGATCAGGATCCGAACAGGAAGTTAGTTTAGTTGCAGTCACTTCATTTAATAAGTATAATTTATATTCAGAATGAAATTTCTGGCAAATATAGTCCTTTCTAACATGACAAATAGCTGGATACCTTCCTACACTGGGGCATATCCCTGGAATGAGAAGGGATATGTGCGTGCGTGTGTGTGTGTGTGTGTGTGTGTGTGTGTACGCGCGCGTGCGTGTGTGTGTTCATGTGCACTCCCGTTTGACATCTGCCCCCCCCCATGATCTAATGCCCTTAATAGACAACGAGAGTGCCCTGGGCTCAAGCAAGTGGTTCTGCGAACTGTATTTTATAACGGAGAACCCCAGGCACCGAAATAACAAGTCGATGCTCCCGTCCGGACCAGAGGGGTATTTTCTGGTCCTGTGTCCTGACTACTGTCCCTTGTCATGTCTGGAGGTGACCGCTGTACACCTCCAGATTCAAGGTGTGTCCCCTAAGCCCCTAAAATGAAAGCAGGACAAACAGTCCTCCCAGGCCTTCCTCCCCACGGCGAGGTCATCGTATGCTAATGAGGCTCGGGGAGCACCGCGCCAGGGCGGAACGGCGAGTCCCCGGGTTCGCTGCGATCCTGCGCGCCACTGCGGCTCAGTCACACATCACCTTGAGCTGCAGCAGACCCCCTGTCGCCGGGGGCAGGGCGGGGAGGGGTCTCGACCGCCACCCTGAGTTCCGCGGCTGGATCGCTGACGCTCTGGGAGATGTCTCCTCTGCCGCGTCCCAAGCTTTCCACTGCAGTGATGGCGGCGGCGCATCGGAATCACCTGTAGGGCTTTTTCGAACTCCATGGCCCCCTCCCTCAATTGTAGTCCACTGGTCCAGAGGAAAAAGATCTCAGAATATACAGGTGAGGTGGACCGGTGGCGTTTGTGAGAGCCCCACAGGTGATTCTAGATGCGCACCCCTCCAGACAAACACACACGCGGTCACACATCTTGTGACTCCGAGATTAAACAGGTCAGCTTCGGATTTTCTTCCTGACCCTCCCCTCTATTTGCCAAGGTGTCTGTGTTCTCTTCGGCTTCCCTTTAAGCCCACCAACCCAGAGGCTTTGTGGAGCGCCCCTAAAGTCTCAGAACCCCACGGGACTGTCGGAGGCTTTGGCGGCCCCCTGCTCCTCTCGGCTCTTGGGCTCCCTGGAGCGCGGACTGGATACCCAGGAGCCAAGGTAAGTCCAGAAGCGAAGGCATCCGACCAGTTGCTTCAGCAAACTGCTGTCAGTAAGGCCGCCTTTCGCTCACACGCCTTTGGGTTTGGGGGGCCTCCCAATCGCGGAGGGAGCCGGCGCCCCACCCTGCACCCCTCCGGTGCCTGCACCCCTCCGGTGCCTGCACCCCTCCGGTGGAGCATCCCCTCCTGCGGAGCTTTGTGGCAGGCGGCACTGTCAGGATGGGCAGAGTGGCCTCGTCTTCTACCCCTTCCTTGACCACGGGCCAGCTCCCTCTTTAACCTCCCTTTCCAAGTTGCTACACCGCGCGCACGTTTCCGGAGCTGGAGACCCCCTTCGTCGCGCCGGTAGCCTCTTACCTCGCTATGCAACACTTGGTTGCGCGGTTGCCCGGGGCGCTCCTTTCTTGAGGCTTATTCCCTTACTTGGGAGAAAGAGGAACCGAGAGACAGAAAGGGGACCGAAGCTGGCGTCTGGGCGTCTTCCCGCCCGCGCAGCCCTCTTGGGAGAGCGGGATGGCAACCCCGGTGCGGGCGCGGAGATCTGCCCGGCCAGCCTATGGATAGGCAGCTCCGGGGTCTTCCGCCTCTGCTGGGGGATCAGCAGCTCCAAAGCAGTCTATCTCCGCTGCCCGATACTACGGCACTGCGGCTCTGCACCCTGTCCCTCACAGCCTGGCAAGTCCGGCTGCCACTCTCACTGCGGAGCCCTGCCCCTGGGCTCAGAGCCCGCCCCCACCACGGACCCGCGCGCGCGCATACACACGCGCCACACACAAACACACGCGCGCGCGCACACGCACACACATGAATGCAGATCAGTTCAGCCGGAACCTGCGCCTCTTTGGTGCAACTTGGGCGCGGGACATCGTTAGGGCGCTTCTTACCCGCCGGGCTTGGTTTGGGAGGAGGAGTTACCGGCCAAGAGGATGTAGCAGTGGTGGGCGCCAGAGGCCAGCTGACCTGGAGGTGGAAGACAACTATTTAATAAATAAAATAACCATTGAGTATTTCCTTTTCTCAACCTAGAAACCTAGATGTCTATATTGCCTTAATATCTCAACCAAATCAGAAAAAAATAAAATAAAATAAAAACCCAAGTTCTCTGTTTTCCAGGAACTCAAGGTCTCTGGTACCCAAATTGTTAGCCCTGTCTAGGGGGACATTTCTGACAGCCCTGCCCCTGGTGGCAGTGGATTGGTGGCTCTTCAACCTGAAAAGTTTCTCCTTCGAAATTATGTATGGCGGGGGGATGTGCAGTCTGGCAGAGCTGGGCTCTGATGGAAGGATCAGGTCTCAGGAGGGAGGATTGTCAATTCCCTCCTTTGCTTTTAAGTGACCTTGGACTGTATTCCTGCAAAACAAATAGACCACTTTAAAAAATGTAGAAAAGCACAGAAAATGGACTGGGAGGGAGGGGTGAGGGATGGGGGAGCCCCACTGGCCAAGGCACTGGAACTTGTTGCTTCTTTTCTTTCCATGACGTGCATTCATGTCTGTATGGGGGTTGGTGACGGTGGCAATGCTATTTCAAGCATGCCACACCAGCAGAATGACTTTTGTCCATTTCACACCACATTTAGAGTCACCAGGAGTTTAGACTCTCATCTGTAAAATATGTGGAGTTTACCAGTTTCCACAGCTGAGAATTCTTTTCTGCTAGCGGGCAATGAAGGTCCCTGGGCCAGGCCTGCAGCCAAGAAAAGCTTTCTGCAGAGTGCAGAGGCGCCGAGGGGCTGTGGGTGTCTGGGCATTTGGGGAAGAAGCTGCAAACATAAATGTCAAATAGCCCTAAGGACCCTTATGATCAGTGTTCATATTGGGCCATATGCAGGCTGGCTGATGGGATGGATAAGGAACTGAGGCCCAAAGATATCCCCAAAGTTCCAGATAGTGATGAAAACAGAGCTGATACCAGAACGTGGTGCTCACCCTACATCCTACCATTCTCACTTTACCCTCCCCGGTGGTTTGGTTCTCTAAACTCTTTTCAGCTAGACTGAAACACTTTTGGTGAGGTGTTCTTTTATAAGCTCGTTTACCTTTTCTTGTTTCCCTTTCATTTACTCACTCATTCATTTCACAACTATTTATTAAGTGCCTATTACATCTTCAGGCATTTTCCCCTGACTATAGTCCTGGGCCTTACTTGGAAGGAAAAACGAATGTAGAGACAGTAAGGGCTTGGAACTGTTCTGGTCCTGATCTCAGTAGGGGAGAACTCTAGGCAGAGACTTGCTGTATATATTCTTCATTATGTAGGTTGCAAGAGTGTGGAAGATGCAGTCCTGGTTTTATGAGCTGTATCCTCCATGGAGGAAAACATTCTCACATGCATGTCCCAAGAAAAACATTCTAGCTCTGTCTATTTCTGACTCCTTCTAAAGAAGGTTAAACTGAAGAAAGCCTGTATTTGACTGAGCATCATGATGGATTTGGGGATGCATAATTGCAAATACGAGTTAGGCAACCCAACATTGAATTATTCTGCCTGTTAGAATGGGAAGAGAATAAGTGGGATGGGGCAGATGGGGAAGACACACAGAGCTAGAGTGTGGAGATTCAGCTTGTCTAGGAACACATTGTAGAAGAATAATGGGAGAGAAAATCTTGGGACAGAGCTGTCAAACAAGGATTTGGAGAATGTGATTGCTTGCAAAGATTGGTAAATAGTTTGTTATAGGGTGGACTATGAAAGCACTTGCTCCTATAAATAAATCATTGTAAAGTCAATATTATTCACCAATTTGTTTGTGAATGGATTCCTTTGGGGAACTTAGGGCGGTGCAGAGCTGTACATCTGGATTGATGCAAGGTGAGTACACAGAAATCTGTGTGGACAGAGGGCTAAAAGACAGTGGACTACATGGTTTCATGCTACTAACATGGAGAAAAAGGGTTGTAAGAAAGGTCAAAGCAATGTGGACGGCAAAGAGGGACGGGGGTGGCAAGAAGCACCAAGAATCTGGGCACAGTGGTGCACACCTGTATTCCCAGTACTTTGGAGGCTGAGACAGGAGGATTAAGATTTGATGACAGCCTCAGTGACTTAGTGAGAGCCTGTTTCAAAATAAAATATAAAGGGATTGGGGGTGTAGCTCAGAGGTAGAACACCCTTGGGTTCAACCCCCAGTGAGCCCCCCCACACACAAATAGAAACACCAAGAAGAACAGTTAGTGCTCTTTGGGACAGCATGGAGGAGGTAAGGTTTGGGATGGGATTTGGAAGGGACAGAGGGCTCTGACCCAAAGATCAGCAGAAAGGGTCACTCTGGACTGAGAGAAAGCTAAAACAGAGAGGTAAGACAACTTATGTCAAGAGCTGGGCCTTCTCAGTAGAAGAGAGGAAGCGTGGGACAGTAATTGTAGAGGGCCTCCAGGTACCTGTCTGGGAATGTAGACATAGCCAGGAACTATTACAGGTGTGTTCGCATATGGGAACATGTGCATGCATGCACATGTGTGTGTTGCTGTCATTTGGTTTCCACAAGCAGAGGGCTGGGAAATAAGTTGAGAAGTGTGTGATGCAGCTTTCCCAAGGTAGGTCTTCCCCATCAGAATGGAGAGCTGAGAAGGACTTCGGGAGAAAGCTCTTATTGCTGCCCTTGTAGGGAGCCACAGCCCAGGTGATATGGTGACTCACTGCACAGGATACCCAGCTGCAGGGCTGGAATCCAGCCCAGACATGCAACCTGACAGGTCTATTTTGGCCAGCAGGGCGGGGGGGGGGACCTTTTCTCCAATTTGCACAGAGGCCTGGCTGCTGAGCTCTTTTCTTGAAAAGAGTGAAGCCACCATGAAACAAGTGAGTATTTATGACTCATGTTCTGGTTCTTTATGTGCAAGGTAAAGTGGAAAGAGTTCTGAAATCAGAACTATCTGTGAGTCTGGGCACATCTTTGCTCTTTGGTGACACTCTGAAATGCACTTAGGGTACCAGAGGAGGAAGCTTAGCTCTTCTCCTCAAGCATTTGCAATCTGTGCCAGGTATAAAACAAATACTCAAAATGGTTAAGTAGCAATAAAAGCATAGAATCAAATGCCAGATTGTATAGAGCAGACTCTCAGGGCATGAGAAGGGAGAATTGCTCTGGACTTTAAGAATCCAAGCTGGCTTCAAATAGGGGGAGGGCTGAGTTTGGGAAAGGAGCACGTGTTGGTTCTAGGTTAGAGAAAAGAACTGTGAGGAAAGGGCAAGAGGCAGGGAATCTGGGGGCTTCTCTGTGTGGGTTTTAAGGCACTGTGGCTTCCCTAATGCCCTTCCCAGTCACAGAAGCGCTCTGATGAGTCACCCTTGTTTCTGAGAGACAAGGCAACTGTGGGATGTTTAACCGGCCCAACACTTTACAGTCCCTGAGGCTTTGACGTTGGCAGCTCACACTCACCATGTCATCACTCTGGGAACACATCATCCAGGCCAGCAGCTGATGCCTGGTCTCCATTGCCAAGGCAAAGCAAGGGCTGAGGCCACGTACCTGTGCCTGGAGATAAATTTGGGTCCAACTGTCTATGACCAGCTGGCTGGCACTTGACCCTTTGAGAACAAGGCTACCAAGCACAAGGTGGGCTTAGTGACCAAGGCCCAGGAGGGTTCTTCTTGCCTTTGTAGGCTTCACCTTTCCTATAGACAAAAAGCAAAGAACAGACCAGGGATGTAGTTCAGCGGCAGAGCACTTGCCTAGCATGTATAAGGCCCTGGGTTCAACCCCCAGTACCGCCAAAACAAACAAAACGGAAGGATTACACCAGATTATCTACAAACTCCCCTTCCCCTAATGTTTCATGATTTTGCAGTTAATTGGATCTTTCCATTTTATCGAATAAGACGGGACGGGAACTGCTGTGAGCCACGTCCTAACCTGAGCTTACTTCTTGGCTTTGATTGTGAAAGCTGTGCTTAAGAGCGATTGTGAGACTGGGATGGTCACAGTTCTGCCTCTGTAGGCTTCAGTTTTTATAGGTAAAATAAGGAGGTTGAAAATGGCCTCGACAACCCTTTCTGGCTCTGATACTCTGTTAAGTACTATGTTTGTTTACTTAATTGTTTGTTTTTTATTACTTGAGATTGAACCCAAGGGCATTCTACTTCCAAGCTATGTCCCCAGCCCTTTTTACTTTTTATTTTGAAACAGGGTTTTACTAAGTTGCTGAGGCTTATCTCAAAGTACTGTCAACTGATCAATGTTTAAGTAGTATTCAATCGTCTGGGAGGGACCCCTTCATAGGCGAGCTGAGAAAATTTCCACAATACCAACTGATAAGCCTGAAAAAAATCACAAAAGAGAAAGCTATGGTATTAAGAGTAATAAATAGGCCATTTAGATGGAGTTGAAAGACTTAGGTGGGTGTCTTCAAGCCCCAGTTTCTTCTTCTATAAAACAGGGAGAGTAATATCTATGTCACTGGGTAGGGTAATGGTTAAATGAAGACCCATATGTGAAAATGTTCTGCCAATTTTAGAAGTGCTATGCAAAAATGTAAAGTATTGCTATTAAAGATTATCTGTTTCCCTAAGACAGTCTGTTAAAATTTTTTAAAAGTTCAGTTATTATACTACTTGCTCAATTGTCTGCTTCTTAAGAAATAGCAATGCAATTCAGGTCAGCAGTTCTGTCTCTCCTTGCTCCTAAAGATAGTAGTATTTTAACATGAAAACTTAATAAAGAAGCTGACCGACTTCAGGACTGACTAATAAACAGGCTGCAGACCTGCTCCTGCCTGCAACTCTGCAATGTCACCAAAGTTGTGCAGTGATTGTCTCGACAACATTGATGCGGTTCACTTGGAAGTAAAGGGGACACATACTCATCCAAGATCTTGCTTTGATTATTACCTAGTGGGAGATGGGTGGTGGAAAGAAGGGAAGGGAGGTGTGAGAAAGGAGGGAGAGAAAGCAAGAGAAAAGACTTTTTCCTTCCTCTTATATGTTGGGCAATGGATGCATCTTTATGCTTTAATGCACTTGTAAAGAGGCTAATTTTGGTTCACTACATTACTCTGGGTTTGTTTTCTGCTCGGCCTGGTCAGGAGACACTGCTGTGGAATTCTTCACTGTAGTCCCTTGGGTGGGAAGCTTTTCATGGGGAACGCTGGGAAGAACCGCAGGGAGGAAAAGGTTCTAATTCCATAAATGATCATATGCTTCAGAGCCTGCCCAACCCACAAAACTTTTAAGAGGATCAGTCCATTTTTAAAAATACTGGCCACTTCTTTTTCTCCTGTTAACCAATTTGGGGGGACAAAACGTCATGGTCTGTAAGAAACTGAGGAAACCCCTGTGTCTGCACTCTCTCATCGTTCTTCTCACTTGCCACTGTCAGAGCTGGTTTTTGAAAGTACAGGCACCAGAGCCCTCTCTCTGTTCAAAAACCCTCAAAGCCTCGGATTCCTCATCCATAAAATGGGCATAATAACACTTATGCATAGGCTTTTGATGGGGTTAGGAGAAATGTTTATAAGCTGTTGAGCACAGTTTTGGTCACGTAGTAGGTTCCTGATAAATGGAATTATTGTTGTTATTGCTTTACAGGAATAACAACAATATTCCCTAAAATGGCATTCAGGGCCCTCCATGAACTGGTCCCAGCCTATTCATCCAGTTACACTCCCGGTAAGCCACCGGCCTCATCTTTCAAACACATGGTGCACCCAATCCTCTCCCTCTCTGTCTCCCACTCAGGTCTCTCCCACAGCCAGAACTGCCTTTTGTCTCTCCCATGCTTTTTCTATAGTGCTGCCTCTTAAATCCACCCCATTGAAGGCAATTATTGTCTCTCCTATTCTCTCATTGAAATTTGTTTATAATTTATTCTAGCACCCACAATAGGCTGCCTTCTACTATAGTTACTTGTGTATCCTTCATGCCCACTGCCCTGCTCCATCCATGGGACAGCCATATATCTTCCTTACACTACATCTTAATCATTTTCCTATCACTTTCCAAGTATTTCACATAGTCAATAATATCAAACTGAATTTTAAAAAGACAACTAGACATCCCAGTTGGCCCTGAGATTCTACAATTGGGGAAAGGTACGTTCTCATTTTCAAATCTTGCAAAAAGAACTACCTGTCACTGATCACCTACCATGTGCCAAGCATGTGCAGGTTTGAATGTTAATCCTCCCTAGAGTCCTGCCAGGAGAGAACCCCCAGGTTGATGGCTCAGGCTCCCCCAGCCAGTAATCAAAAGCCTTGGGTGCACTCTGCTTCCTCTAAGGGAGTTTCTCCCACCTGGGTCTGCCTTAATTTCCCTTCTATGGTACGTAGGAATGAATTGAACCATGTTACAGAAAACTGGTTATGATTGCCTAGCTATATATTTTTTATGCCTGTGTATTGATTCTTCAACTAGTTTTTAAGATAGTTTTAGAGCAATATAATAATAATAATAACCATTTATTAAGCAGGGTTTTTTTTGTGGTATTGGGGATTGAACCCAGGGCATTCTACCTCTGAGCTACACCCCCAACCCTATTTTATTTTTTATTTTGAAACAGGGTCTCACTAAGTTACTGAGGGCCTTGTGCAATTGCTGAGGCTGGCCTCGAACCTTCAATCTTCCTATTTCAGCCTCCCAAGTACTGGGATTACAGGCATGCACCACCATGCCTGGCTTATTAGGCACTTATGATGTATTTAACACTATACACACATACACACACATACATCCCACAAAGAAGATGTTATGACAGTAATCCCATTTTTCAGAGAGTAACTGGGGTAGCCATTGGCAGGGGAGTACTATTAGAGGAAGGACTCCAAACTGTGATTATTTTTCAACCTTATGAAAGTTCTTTGTTATGCCAATCACCAGCATACCAGCTGATTCTCAGCCCTCAATGTTTGTTGAATGAATGATGGGGTTTGTTTCATCTCTGACCTGTGCTCTTAACACTAAATCCCTGATCCATACACATCCTGTGAAGTTACTTGCCTCTTCTCCCACCGGAGAAGGAAATGCTTAGCTCTCTACTAGAGGAAGCCTGGGGAGAGGAAACTTCAGCCCAGGCGGAGGCGGTGTGGCCTCCCCTTGGGGCATGGTCCTCACATCACCTGGTCAGGCTCTCAGGAGTGCTTGTTAAAATGTCTATTCCTCCTAAGTGCCATGGTGCATGTCTGTAATCCCAGCTACTTGGGGAGGCTGAAGCAGGAGAATCACAAATTTGAGTCCAGCCTAGGCAATTTGGTGAGACCTTGTCTCAAAATAAAAAATAAAAAGGGCTGGGGATGTAGCTCAATGGTAGAGCACTTGCCTAGCATGTGTAAGATCCTTCAATTCTCAATACTGCGGAAAAAAAAAAAGGCATATTCATAGGCTCTCCTCTGATTCACTGAATCTGCCTGGCTGGAGGAGGGACCGGAAATTTGCCTTTCGAGTAAGCCATGAAGGTGGCTCATTCTCCCCCAAGCCTGAGCTCCAGAGCCTGGTTCCGCATCAACCTGGGTGTCCCTTTCTACAACCGCTCCAAATGAAACTTGCTTTTTCTCAGGGATCAGCATCCATAACAAAAAGAAGCCATTTAAAGTCTCGTTTTACTGCTTCCCAAGATTGCCCCTTGAACAGAGGCTACTGTGAGTTCAACACATTTTATATGTCTATTTTATGATGTTTAAAAGAAAAAGAGTCCATGGCATCGCTTTATTGGCTTCCTACTATTTTCCTCTGCAATTGTCCCAAGTTAGACCCATGTTGTCAGTTGCTCTTCTGAGCATGGTTTATGAGAAAGCATATTCTGAATTTCAAATGACAATTTCATAAATAGACTTTCAGAACACACCATGTTCCTAAGTAGGGAACTGTCTGTGTTTTAAGGTTTTTGTAGTAATTTGTCTCTGAGAAAGAGTTTTCCAATTGGCCCTAGAAGGATGTGAATTGGAGACTCTGAGTTTTCCCAAATTGCCTTCTTACAGATTGCTGGGTAGCTTCATAGCTTACTTTATTCTGAAAATTGTTTCTAGACATTTCCAGGAGTTTAGCTAATTTGGGATATTGAAGTTAGAGGAGTAGGAAATGGACTTTCTCATTCGTGAGAATGTTTATTTAATGATTGCTTCTCAGGCACTTCCGATGCACCAGGTACTTTGCTACGCTGGGGATTTAGGCAGGGGTGTTGCTTTCTGTCGCAGAGGGGTTCACAGTTTTGTAGATGGAATAAAAATAATGGACCACACAGGGAAGAAGGTGGTAATGAGAAAGGTGCTATGGGGTCCCCATCTAAAGGAGTGGAGAGTCAAGCAGTCCCTGGAGGAAGGATGAGAGAAATCCTAAGCACCTGCCAAATTTTTACGTATTTATTTACTGGGAGGAGATACTCAGAACTTTGAATGACTCCAATCTCTGCCCTTCTGTGACATGGCAGGACCCACTGACAACCGCAGATGGTGGTGGCCCCCAGGACCCTACCCACTGGGGTGCCGGGGATGATGGTGGTCATCTCTTCCTGATTTTGCATCCAGTGACATCTGTTGGTAAGTTTCAAACCAGCCATGGTGGGAGTGTTTACACCCCTGCAATCTGCAAATGCTCTAGACCAGGGTTCCCCTTTCTCTCTCCCTTCCTGAGGATGCACAGCAGCAGGTATTCCCTCAGTATTTGTGGCAATAGCAAAAATCTCCTTTCCCTGGGCTGGAGTGTGGAGACAGGGCTAGAGGCATGGGGAATACACTGCTAATAGAAAGGTAGAGCTGGAAGCTTCATTTACTTTTTCAGAGACCCTAAACCTGCTTCCCTACCACTTCCTCTTCTTGATCCTAGTTTTGTCCTCTGATAGCCATAAGAATAAATTACACCCCTTTTGTATAAGGCATCTCTGCAGATGCTTGATGGCAGCTTCTGTGTTCTTTCCCCTCCCTTCCCCTGGAGCATTCACTTATTCATTCTGGGATCCACTCAATAAACATTTATTTAGCAAACATTCTTTATGTGCCTACTTTTCCCAAGCACTCTGCTAGGTGCTGGGGGAATGGAAATGAAGACAGGCCCTGTATTTACATGGGAGAGCCGGCATGTGGACAGATGGTGACACCATGGCCTTACAGGTGTTAGGGACACAGGGGGTCCAGCTGGTGTGGGTAGGGGACTTCTCAGAAGCAAGTAATGATGCCTTGTCTTGTCCTGAAGGCTAGTCAGAGCCATCCACCTGCCCTTCTGTGACATGACAGGATCCACTGATGACTGCAGATGGTGGTGTCCCCAGGACCTGACCCACTGGGTGCTGGAGGTGGTGGTCCTTATTTCTTCCTGATTTTGCCATCAGTGACATGTCGATAGTTTCAAACAAGCTATGGTGGGAGTGTTTATACCACAGCAATCTGTAAATGCTATAGATCAGGGCTCCACTTCCCCAACCCCACAAGGATTGTTAAGTATTTACTAGCACAACATTGGTCCTACCCTACCACTCTACCCCTCGTGCTGTGCTAGAAACTCACAGAGGTACCATAAAGATACAACATAACTTCTGGTTCTAACAGATGGATGATATGCCTAGTCTTCTTGTCCCTACCTCAAGTAAGCTCCTGGGTAAAAACTCCCTGGGGACTCTCAGATTGACTCTGTCCTTCACTGGGTCCCTCAATAGAAGCCCTACAGAGCCTCTAGGTGTGAGGGGTTGTAGCACTGTGTAGAGAATCACAGAGAACTGGCCTCAGATGGTGGTTTCTTCCAAGGGCGATGAGGGTACAGGCAAGGACGCACAGCTCTTCTCAAATGTTTCTCCCAGAAATGTCACTGTCAGCAGAGAGTGAACCTGTGTCTTCCTCCTCAGGGCTTGAGGCAAAGCTTGAAGCACACCACTGCATGCCTTAGATTGATCTGTTCCTCCCATGTTTGATTATTAAAATTAATAGAAATTTTGGTTTCAACTCCATGACATTTTTGTGATTCTTGAACACAGAAACGAACAGCAGAACTATCCTGTTTATCCTCTTGTTTTGGGATGGTGAATGGAGATAGAGGAGAGCCCCGCAAATTGAACTCCCAAAGCTGAGTTGCTGAAGGCATAAAGTATCATTGGGTGGTTCTGGTTCTCTGTCTGCTTCTTGTATTTGGAAAGGATCAAGCCCAAAACATACATACATGGAAACATCTTCTGCAGTCTGGGTATTAGTGTTACCTCATCTCTACAGCTTTTTTTTAAAGGGGGGGAGAATAGGAGCTTGGCCAATTTGCCATCAATCCACAAAGTTAGAATCAGCTTATTTTGTTGGATTCTGGGTGCTTCTTTTTTCTGTTTCCTTCTGCTGACAATTACATTTAATAGTAATTTAAGAGATTGATTGGTACCATTTAGCTCTATGCAGTTTTATACATAATTTCTAATCTTTTCTGGAATCTCAAAGAAACTGAAAAGGAAGAAAGGGAAAGAAGGAAGGCATGCATGCCGTGACTACTGTGTGCCAGGCGCTCTCTTGGGTTATGCCATTTTGTTCTCACAATCGCCCTTGAAGGGTAAGACAAGACCCTGAAGCTCAGGGAAGTTAAGTGAGCTGCTGCAGGTGGCACACCTGGGTTGGCAGTGGCAAGAAGCACGCAGTTCTGTCAGATGCCAAGACCCAAGTTCATTCCACCTTGCTGCGTCTCCTCATAATCACCAGATGTTTCTAAAATCCAGATAAGGTGGTGTCAAAATCCATTTATCCACAACCTTGTGTGGGAAGATAAGTCCAGGGATGTCCTGCAGTCAGAGGCCTCCTAGAGCAGTGGGCATTGGGCCAGAGAGCATCCCATAGGGATGCAGGATAGTCCAATGGTTCAGAGAAGGGAGAACTTGTCTGAGGGCAGCTGGAAGAAGGGACAATGGAGGCTACAGGAGCAGAAACCATTGCTGAAATTAGCCCATTACCTTCTCTATACAGGTTACCTTGCTGGGTCAAGTCTTACCCTGACCCTGCGAGGAAGATTTAAACATACTGTTTTATAGATGAAAAGACTGAACCTCAGACAGTCAACAGGGCTTGGCTAAGGTCACATAGTCAGGCTTTTCCCACAATTTGAATGAAAGACTCAGGACTCTAAAACCTGCATTCTTTCTACTCTACCATGCCATTCTTGGAGGTCCATTTTCTTTTTTTTTTTTCCTCCCAACATAGACCACATTGAGGATTCTTTTGTATATGGTTTGTCACATTTTCGTCCTTCCTTCCTTCCTTCCTTCTTTCCTTCCTTCCTTCCTTCCTTCCTTCCTTCCTTCCTTCCTTCCTTCTTTCTTTTTTGTGTGTGTGGTACTAGGGATTGAATTCAGGGGCATTCTACCTCCAAGCTACACCCCGAGACATTTTTTTTAAACAAGGTCTTGCTAGGTTTCTGAGAGTCTCCCTACATTGCTGAGGTTGTCCTCAAACCTGATATTCTCCTGTCTCAGCCTCCCAAGTACTAGGATTACAAGCTTGCAGCACCACGCCCAGCTTCGTTTTCTCTTTTATTGTCCCTGGTCATCATTTGTCTTTTTGCTTGTCCCTGACATTCTCCCATCATTGTGACTTTTCCCACTAAGTATCAACAGTCATCTTGGGTTGTCTTTGAACTCTTCTGCAGGGCACAAATGTGCTGCTGTTTCCTCCTGTTGGAGCTGCCACCCTCCCCTTTCCAAACCTGGAACCAGCAGGGAAAATGACCATTCGCAGTGGGCATACTTGGAAGATGAGAGCAAAATAAGAAATGGTAGATTTTGGTGTTCTGCATAGTGAGTGAGATTTCTTGGCAGAAAATTCAGAAATGTCTCTAAACCCAGCCCCAGTCCCAGCCTCCAAAAGGACTTCCCAGAAAACTTTCAAACTGGAGGAATAAACAAAGATTGGTCTTGGCCATTCATCTTCCCAGAAACAGGGCCTGGGCCTGGGGAAGAGATCTCTTTAGACAGAGTCAGCCTAGTCCCTATCAATTTGATTCTATGATTCTATGCCATTAAATGGAAAATTTGAAAGCAGTACCTCAAACACAACATGTCCCAGACCCAATCTGTCTTCTCATGTCCCACCAGTTTGTTTTTTCCACTGTATTCTTTTTCTTAAAAAATGTCTTGCACTTTCTGCACAGCCACCCAACCTGGAGATCTCAGGGATCAGCTGAGATTCTCTCCCTTTCCTTGCCCTCTTCCACCCTCTGTCCCTCAGCAATGACAATTTGTTTTGCTTCCTTTTTGATTTCCAAATCTGCTGCAAGAAAGACAGACTCCTTGTATCTCTACTTCCTTCCTATCAGTAGAGTAACAGTTCAACCCATACCTTCTGCCCTGCAGCCAGAATGAGCTTCCCAAACACAGATATGATGACATCACTTTCCTGTGATCTTATATTTTTACAATCTTCCTACTACTTCCAATATAAAATCTTAAGCCCCTTCCTATAAGATCTTTTGTGATTTGGCCTCTTTTTACCTTTTCTGACTTACTTCTAACCTCTCCCCACTTCTGCCTGCACTCCATATATTCTGAACCACTGCATTCAGAATGTCAAGTAGTTATCAGTCCTTATGACTTTCCTAAAAATAGGTATTTTACCCCCCTTTTGAGGTTGAAGAATCAGAGTGTCAAATCACACAGCTGGTAAATTACAAAATCCTATTTAAAGCCAAGTCTCACTGACTCCGAGGGCCAGGGTCTTTCCAACAGGCTGGGGAAGCCTGGTATACTTTGTAGAGTCCACCAGGCATGCAGTGAGGAAGAGCGCAGAGACTGAGCTGCTTTGACTCAGAGAGCCCTGACATTATCTTGCTGTAGCCTTGTCTTTCCCTTTTGACCCACATGATTTTGCAGATGTGTGGGGGGACTGAGCCCCAAGGTTAATAATCACTGCAAAACTTGCTGTGACCACACAGAAGGCTCACTATTCATTATGTGAACTGTGCTCAGAGCCCATTGCTTGAGTTTCATCAGACTAATGAACCAGCTGGCTTCCTTTCTAAAATGATTTCTGCTGTTTTCATTACTGAATAACAGCACAGCAGGATTTGAAAGGAAGAGAGAAGAAAATTCGGCTGGGGAGGAAGGACATCCTCCAAGTTATACAGCTGACGGGTTGGCTGTGCTGGTGGGTGTGGGGCAGAGTGGTCGGGTGTGGAGGAGGATCTGTGTGGGACCTTATAGCATAAAGACAGCTCTGGATGCCTTCCAGGCCAGTGCCTTCAGAGGAGAATAGACAGGGTGATCAAAGAACTTGAACCCAATAATACATTCATTTACCTACCATTTATTGACACCGTGTGCCATTGTCTAAGCACTGGAAATGTAAGGTGAATCCAACATGGGCTCTGCCTTAAATAATTTAAAATCAAAGGAAGTTTTTTCAAATGTTTTAACTGTAGGAATATTTTAATTCAAACTAAGTCTTATTGATAAGCCCAATAGTAAAACAAAGGCAGAACTCTATGTGACCCCATCAGGCTCCTCTGAACCCCACAGCTGTGCAAAGATGAGTGGACCATGCAGAGAGCAGGGGTGATTCAGGAGCAGGGAGCCTAAGAACTGTCTTCACACATTTGGGAGGGGTTCTGGGGAAGAAGGTCAGACCCATCCATTATGGTCCAAATAGCAGAAAACAAACCTAAACACCCAAATTACCAAACTGTGGGTAAAACAGAGAAATGGATAGCTCTCATGAACAACTAGAACCAGAGATTGGATACCATAAGGCCTTGGTCTCCCACTCTCTCTCCCTCTCTCTTTCTCCCTCACTTCCCAAATCCAATTTTATCCCTGCTTCTTCGTGAACCTCAGCCTAATCCTCTCACATTCCAGACTGACTTTCTCTAAGGTGGCAGAAAATAATGGTACTTAACTTTGATTCCAATTTTTAAAATCCCAAGGGAGAATTTTGATTGGTCTGATTTGAGTCAAGTGCCTGCTCTTGGACCAATCAACTATGACCTAGGTAGGGGATACAATCATAGCAGCTCCTCCTGGATCTGTGGGGGAATACAAGGACAAATTCCACTGAACTCCTTTAAAGGATCCAAAGGCTAGAACCAGAGACAACAGGTCAAAATTTAGAGGTAGATACATTTCGGCTCACCATAAGAAGTCCTAATGGTCAGAGCTGATGAAGATAGAAGGAGCTTCCTCAGCTAACAGTAAATCACTTAGTTAGTGGTAAGGCTGACTGCCCTTTGATGGTAGTGTTGTAGGGGAAATCCCAGCATTGAGAGTTTAAATGGAGTTTGAACTAGCTGTCACTCTTACAATGGAAGTTACCTATTCTATAATCCTGTTTCTAGTATCAGTTTGTGTAATATGAAAATACTTCTCCTGCTTCTAATAGAATTTAACACATTTCTCATGTGATTCCATCATGTTTTTTTTCAGTGCCAGCTGGGCTTCCTATTTATTTGGGGAAAATGTTTGGTAGGTTTTATTTGGGAGTACACAGGCCCTTGGGGAATGTCCAGGTTTGTTAGAACCTAATGTTGAGCTGAGATTTTCCTTGTTCAATAGTAATGATAATGATGGCTAGTGGATGTTATGTCATTTATTTCATACTTTATCTTAATCTTTTCATAAACCCCTTAGCATAGGTCCTAGCACATTTTACATATGAGGAAATTAATAGTGAGAAGAATTAAGTAACTTGCTTAAGGTTACTCAGCTAGCAAATGGTGGAGCTGGGATTTGAACCAGTAAAGCCTTCATTTAACAACTGTCCTGAGTTGGCCCCAGATCCATCCTCCAAGGCTTACCTTGTCTATCTATGTCTTTTTTTTGCCCTGAGGATTTGAAATTTTTCTCTTAGCATGAAAAAGTTTTAGTTGGAGGGTGTTTTGAACAGCATTCTCACTATTGTAATCCAAAACAACTGACCACACAACTTAGAGGAAGGAAGATTTATTTGCTCACAATTCTGGAGATTTCAGAGCTTTCATCCATGTTAGGCCAGGTCTGTGGAGTTCAGGGAATGGTGGGGGGAAGCAGAGAAAGGCAGAGAGCAAGGGCTTTGGTCTCACATCCTGGAGGCCAGAAGAAAGAGAGCAAGCAATGAGACTCAAAGACACAAGCAGTCACTAAGGCTATACCCCCCAGGGACCCTCCTCCTCCAGGCACACCCCACTTGCCTAGGTTACTGCCCAATAAATCCATCATAATAGATTTACCCACTGATGAGATTGCAACTCTCATGGCTTAATTATATCAACTCTGATCATTAATACATTAGCTCTTCAGGAGACATTATATATCTAACCATAACAGAGGAAGAATGAGTGACCAGGAGAGACATTGGGGTGGAAGAACTAGACTAGGAACAGAAGACTAAAATTTATTCATCCATTTGTTCCACAAACATTAGCTGAATTCTTAATATTCTTAAGATAGTTTAGAGTGCCTACTTATCTACCATCACTTCTAAGGGAGTCTCTACCCTCAGGCCTTGCTTCAGTGAGTGGCCATGGACTCTTAAGTTGCCTACACCTTGGTGCCTCTGATTGGCCCATCCTTGTCACCTGACATGAGCAGCCAACCAATCTGGAGGTTGGCCAGGGGCTATAACTTTGGCTTGCCTTGAAAAGATGAACTTGGAGAGAAGGATCCTCTATCCCTGAAAACCAGAGCCAAGATACACACAAAGAAGTTGTCATTTAGCTCTGGGCAAGGGAGCGAAAAATATAGATTTGGGTACTTGCTTGGGTGGCCATTATGGATTGGGTAACCACGTCCCAGTTTGCCCTAGAGAATGCCAATTTATCTCAACATAATTATGTCTAGGGCCTCATTTCACTCTCATAGTTATCTTAGTTTGAATGAAAAAATACTCAGTCACCCTAACTATGGACCATAATGAGATGTGGAATGAGAGAAGGGAAGGAGGAGAGATAAGACTGGGGTCCAGCCTTGAAAAGCATGATAGGTCATGCTAAGGAGTTCTGATTTGTATGCTGAAGGCAGTGGGAATTTTAAGCATGAAAAGTACAAGATCAGACCTTTTGCTTTTTGAATGATCACTCTGATAAAGTCTGGAGAGCAGATCAGAAATGGACTGAAGTAGAGGCAAGGAGGTCAACTGGGAGGCTGATCGAACAACCCAGACAGGAGATATGGCAGCCTGAACTAAACCAGGTGACTTCTGAGATGAAAAAAGCAGATATGTTCAAAGAATATCCAGGAGGAAAGCTGGAAATGATTTTGGAGACTGATTAAATTGAGGAAGGGTTGAGGGAGAGAAAAGTATTAAGAAAGTCCCCAAGTTTCTCCTTCAGGCAACTGGTACACAATGACACCTTTCACCAAGAAGGTGTTGCTGGTGACAAGAAGATGGTGAATGTAGCTGTAAACATATTGGTTTTGAAGGCCATCATATTAGTCAGGGGTCTCCAGAGAAATGGAGCCAGTAGGATAGATTGGTGATAGATACAGAGATAGACAGATTTATTAGAGGAATTGGTTCATGCCATTATGAAGGCTGAGAAGTTCTATCATCTGTCATCTGGAGCAGGAGATCTAGGAAAGGCAGTGGTATAAACCAGCCTGAGTCCAAAGGTCCAAGAACCAGGTTCTCAGGTGTCAAGAGGAGGGGAAGATGGATGCCCCAGCTCAAGAGACAGAGAATTCTTCCTTCCTCCACCTTTTTTTTTTCTATTCAGGTTGTCAATGGATTAGATGATGCCCTCCCACATTGATGAGGGTGGATCTTCTTTATTCACTCTACTGATTCAAATGCTAATCTTTTCTGGAAACACCCTAATAGACATACCCAGAAATAATGTCTTACCAGCTATCTGGGCATCCCTTATTTCAGTCAAATTGACAGAAAAAAATTAATCATCACAGCCATCAAACTGGCAACTAAATGATTGGGGCTTGATTAGGGAAAAACTTCTGGGCTGAAGACATTGAATGGGGAGTGGTTGCTGGTAAGGTAGCTTCATTCATGGGAACAGAAGGATCACAGAGAGAAGATAGGTAGGGTGAGGAGGAGGAGGGTGGGAGAGATGATAGTGAGGACAGTGCTTACAGCAGCTTGTCCTTCTGCGTCTTAGCCACCTTGCATTCTGGCTGTATTTCTTCCTGCCATTCCTCACCATAGTTTGTAATCTGCTGGAAGCCTGGCGCCCTCGTAACCACTGAATCACTAATCACAATGCATTCACACAGTATATTGTTAGTATATATTTGGTACTGAGTGATAAAAGCATTTAAAAGACCCATGATGTTGGCCACCAGGAGATTGGTGGTGACCCTGGGAGAATATTTTTCCATGGAGAATTGCAACAGATGCCAGACTGCAACGGTACACAGAACAGAGGGCGAAGGGAAAACAAACCAGTAACTCAGCTGCAATCTGGCGGGCTTTGATTTCCACTGGTGCATTTTCTCTCTCCTCACTTGTATTTTAAAGGAGACATTATTTTTTAATTATTCTTGAAAGAAGGACTTGAGATGTTTAGTCATTTGCAAGGGGCAAGGCAAAGGCAGGTGACTATAGAGATGCGAAAAGCAGATATGTAGAGAGAATGTCTGTTGACTGGTTTTAGTTTTCCCCTTAAAAATCCATTGCTCCCAGAGAAACAATAATGCCACATTGTAATGGGTAGCATTGTACTGTGTTGAATTCCAGTTCTGCGCTTAGGAAGGGTACCATTCGGATAGCTCAGAATCATAGCAGGAGCTTTGGAATTTGAAATCAGATCAACCTGGGACCAATATCTAGCATCATTATTTACCAACTTAATAGTTTTGTAGACTTTATAGAGTTTCACCATCTCTGAGTCTCAATTTACTCATCAGAAACTGGGGGCTAGTAATGGATACCTGGAAACTGAAGCTCACAGAGTTGTTACGTTACACACCCAAGTCACTTGGCTAGCCAGTGATGGAGCTGGTGTTCCAACCCACATCTCACTTTTGATGTTTTGTACTTTCTTTTATTTTTTGTGGTGCTGGGGATTGAAATCAAGGACATTCTATCTCCAAGCTATACCCCTATCCCTATTTTATTTTTTATTTGGAAACAGGGTCTTGCTAGGTCGCTGAGGGCTTCACTACGTTGCTGAGGCTGGTCTCAAACCTGCGATCCTCTTGTCTTAGCTTCCCAAGTACTGGGATTAAAGGCATGCACCACCATGCCTGGTGCTTTTGTGCTTTCTAGGGCAATCTGCTGCCTAGCATGTAAATGACTTACAGATGCCTTCAACTCCTCTTTGACATGAAGCAAGGCAAAGTAACTGGAGAAATGCCTTGATCAAGAGTGTGCAAAGTCCTCTTCCTTGCCCCATTCCCCTGGAGCCTTAGAAGATTCCTCTGTTACCGCTGAGGTTTCTCACCTATAGAAGGGTGGAAACTGTATGACTCACTGCACAGGCTAATTGTGAGGTCAAAAGAGTCAAGTCAGTAAAGGCGCCCAGCAGTGTTCACATAGTAGGTGCAAATTAAATGATAACTAAGGTGATTCTAACTTTGGAGTTTGGGGATATCTCTTCTAACAAGCTTTGCTGATAATGACAGTGATTGTTGTAGTGGTGGAGGGTGGAGGTAGTTGTAGTAAGAGCAGCATTAGTTGACATTTGTAGAACACAAAAGTCTTGTGCCAGGAAGCAACTCATTTAAATAATCTCATTTAAATTCACGATTGCCTTAAACAGATGTCATTAGTTATTCTTATCCTACAGATTAAGATAGTATAAGGTATAAAGAAAGATAAGTAACTTGACCAAAGTCATCTAGCTGGTAAGTGGTAAAACAAGGTTCCAGGGCTCATGGTAGTAGTGAAGTTCCCACCTCCAGTGAATGAACCCACTTGGTTAAAATTTATTCTTTCTGCAGGGTCTGGTGAGCTAAAAAGGAAATAGGAAGTTGCCTACAGGACGTGCTACTGAATAGGCAGGCCCAGCTGGCTCCCTGGCTCTAATTCCAGGAGGACCCTGGGCTTTCCAGGATAGTGCTAGCAGCTGGGACAGAAGGAAGGTCATTGTCACAAAGTCATTGTCCAGTTCTGAGGCCCTGCCAGCCTTGCTGAGGCCAGTGGGATGGAGAGTGAGAGATGTGAACTAAAGGCTGGAGAGACTCTCCCAGAGTCAGAAGGAAGAGAAGTGGAGCAAGGAAACCTGCTGAGAAGAGTGGCCACAGGGAGGGAGCCAGCTTGCTTATCCCTATGCTCAGATGGTAAGGGCTGCCATGGAAGCTACCAAGCAGCATCACGGGGACGTGGGCTGTGACTCAAGCCTTGCAGGCACAGTTCTGATCTTCTGGGGTCTCTGATCCCATCCTCTGCTTGTCCTTGTCCTCTGCCCCAGGTATGGGACTGGCCGGTATGGGTGTGTGTGCGTGTGCGCATGTGCACATGTGTATGCATGTGTGTGTGGTGTGCATCCCTGTGCTGCAGAAGCAGAAGAGATGAAGGACCTGCCATCCATACCCATCAGGAACTGGGCCCCAGGACTGTCCGCTCACTCTCCCCGAAGCTTCTCTGAAGTCCTCTCCACCCAGATTGTTGGCAAAGCTGCTGAGCTTCTGATTCAGTGACATTTCACAAGATCACTGTGTTCTTTCTTCAGAGCCATTTGAGATAGAACTGGGAACAGGAAGCCCACTGTCTCAGAGGATTGCATCGAGAACTGTGCACCCCCGGCAGCCGAAGGCTGCAGGGTCTCAGAGCAGTGAGGGAGGAGGGAGGGAGCCAGCACCCTTGTGTTACAGGCCTGGTATCTGGTATTTTCACAAAATGTCTTTTCTTTAATCCCCTCAGTAATGCTAGAAAGGGGCCAAAATCATAGCCACTTACAGGTAAAGAAAACTGAGGCTAAAAGACACAAAAGTGACTTGCCTAAGGCTATTCAGCAAGTAAGTGGCCTGAAAGATCTTTAACACTGGTCTTCTCTAATTTTCCATGATGGTTATTCCTTTATTTGATGCAGCCAAGTTTTGCCACAAGCCATAATTCTTGGGACACACCACTGGATTATAAGCAATGCCAAATGGTGTGAGTTTGGAGAGGATTACCTGTGAGTGGGTCATTAATGTGTTTCATCTCCTAAGACTCTAAATCCAGGTCTTGTCAGAAATCCCCTGGGAAAGACAGACAAATACCAGACTGAACTGGGCACTTCCATACATATGCATAACACACACACACACACACACACACACACACACACACCTACCAAAGAATCCTGGCGCTGACAAAGAATTTGTAATCCGAATCCTTGATTCATGGATTAAAGTTGCAGTACCTAAAGTAAATAGCTTTCTAGTCTGTGCTTGGAAATTTATAAATCCTAAAGACTTTTACATAAGAAGTAGTAAAGTGAGGGCCGGGCACAGTGGCACATGCCTGTAGTCTCAGTACTTGGGAGGCTGAGACAGGAGGATCACAGGTTCAAGGCCAGCCTCAGCAACTTAGCAAGACCCTGTTTCAAAATAAAAAATAATAAGGGTTGGGGATATAGTTTGGAGGTAGAGTGCCACTGGGTTCAATCCCCAGTACCAAAAAAAAAAAAAAAAGAAAAGAAATAGTAAAGTGAGATGTAGCCCCAACAATGCACAGGCTTCCACTGTAAACATGCAGAATTACCTGGCAGATGTGGTCATGATGGAGGTGGTATGGTGTTGCAATCGTGGTAATAGTGGCAGTGATGAGGGTCAAGACAGAGGTGGGGTGGTAATGGCGATGATAATGACAATAGTAGTGGGGTAGGTAGTGGTGGCGATGGCAACAATGGAGGTGGTGCTAACGGTGGTAATGGAAGTAGAGGGGTGGTGATGGTGGCAGTCAGGGTGGTGGTAGAAGCAAGGCTGGCAGAGTAGGAGGTGGTGGGGATGGTGGTAAAGGTGGTTGAAGATGAAGCTTTTGATGGAGAGAGTAATGCTAGGGTGTGGGCAGTGGTGGGATGGTGGTCAGAGCTGGAGGGGAGGTGGTGCTAGAGGTAGAGGTGGTAGTGGTCTTGAAGGGAATGTTTTATTTACTCTGTGCAAGTTGGACTCCCCAAAGCCTAAGGAGCCAGTATACACAAGGAAAGCCCTGGGCTCCGTACTGACAGAGTAAGTTCTCAGGACATCAACCAGTTGCCAAAATTGCCCTGGGTCAGCTCATCTCCGTGATGAGAATGAATAACTTGGTAGCTCTCTTCTGGTCCATCCAGGTCAGGCTCTTGCCTAATACAGTGTGTTCGCCATTTCCAAGTGGCCAAACCACAGAGCCCTGAGGGCTAGCAGGGTTTTCCAAGCTCCTGTGGAAATGCTAATGATGGGAGCAGGAAACGTTTCCTCTGAGAGACACATTTGCACTTACACACCTCACATGCTCTGACAAAGCTACACATACTCTCACACACAATCATGCACACAAGCCCACGCTCACACTTACACTAAGTTTCTGCAGAAGCTCATACTATTTGCCTCTAAGAGTCCATTGAGGGGGGACGGAGCGTGGCTCCGTTTGCCACACGTCACCTCCACCATCCTGATCCAGGGTGCTTACATAGAGCTGGCAGCGTTGCCACTGACTCAGCCACTGAGATGCCACCAGGGGAGTCAGTCAATATGTTTTTTGCCTTTCTAAAGGGAAAGCATGCAAGATGAAGAGACACACAGAGTTGTGGCCTTGACACGGCCATGGCTGGCTTGCCTTCTGTTTGGTTCTAGTGCCCTCTCACCTGTCAGCTGTGATGTTTGGGATACTTGAAGAAAACTCTCATTCTGTGTTATCTGTATTAACTGGTATGTCTCATTGACTCCCTTGGCAAGTGACTGTGTGCAGGACTGACAGAGTAGCCTTGACTGATAGTGACTCCTGCTGGTTATTATGCTCCACAGTATTCCTTAAGCATACATGGTTCATACTCCATGCACTTTTCCATCCATCACCCCAAGTGCTTCCAGCAATGCCACCCCAATCGTAGACTCACTAGGCTTTGATAGGCTTGTAGACTTTGATAGGCTCCCTCATCCTGTCATAAGGGGAGTAATAATCTCTAGGACAAGAAGGTGAAAGAGCAGCAGATGTCATTCTTTCTTTGATGTCTGGCTTTGGGAGGTGCTTAGAAAATGTGTCCTTAATGAAGGGAATGAGGGGTGGGTGATACAGATGTGGAAGCTCTTCCACCTTTTCAAGGCCACATTAACTTACAGTGCAGGGAAGACGTCAGCCCAAGGCATGGATAGCCTCCCAGGACAGAGAGCTCAGCATTATCAGACCACACTTGAAGCTTCTGAAGGCCACAGCCCATGAGGGCAGCCACCAGAAAAAATGCACAACTGCACAGGTGTGCACAGACAATGACACCAAGTTATCCATGGGCATAAAACTTAGCTAGGTGCTGTGTGTACCTACCAAAAATGTCCCTGCCACCCTGACTGGATCACAACCTATATATGAGGAGAGGCACCCAAATTCCATCCAACCACAGAAGTGAAGTCCAGTTTAAAGGAAATCACCATTTTATTTGCTAAAATTATACCCAGATTCTGTTGATTGCCCACAAAACTTCCCAGCTGAATCTTGATTTTTTTCAGGCATCCACCCATTACCAACTTGGGGCATTCCACTTGCATCTGTGACTGGTCTAGATTTGTAAATGTGGAGGGTGTTTCATTCAAGCTAAGGAATTATAGTCCATGCTTGATCCTCGTCTGCATAAAACACACGTGTCCCTGATTTCCACTGGTAGCCATCTTTAAACCAAAAGGAGAAGCAGTTTAGAAGTGTACACAGGAATGCATCATGCCTGCTCTCCCGGGCCTCCACTTATGTCAGATGATACATATACCTATTGTTCAAGTCAGTTTGATTCAATGTGTTCCAATCCATAAAGCCAGAAGAATCCTAAGTGAGGTGTTTTGCAAGACTAGCCAAGGAGGAAGACTCTCCACGTGGAGCAAAGCAGAAAGTAACATGGCCTTACTCTTGTTTCCAGAGATTCACCTTCCATAATGACCTCAGAGGATACTACTCTTTTTTAATGCCCTGATCACAGGCCCTTTCTTAAAAGCACCCCTGAAGAGCAGAGGGCAGCCTGAGGTATGCAAATAACCCTCTGCTCAGTACTCAGGGATGACAATGAGAAAATAAGCAGAGAAAGTAATGTGCAGCTAGGTAATCTGCTTCTCAATACACAGCTGGGTTTTCAGATTCTGGTTCTGCTTTTCATCCACTCTTTACATAGTGGGCACCATCTAGCATCTGAGAATCAAGCCTTAGAAATCCATGTTTTTGTTTTTGTTGTTGTTTGTTTGTTTTTTGTTTTCTGGTACTGGGGATTGAACCCAGGGGCAGTCTACCTCCAAGCTACACCCTTCAGCCCTTTTTGTTATTTATTTTGAAACATGGTCCCGTTAAGTTGCCAAAGCTGGCCTTCAACCTACAATCCTCCTGTCTCAGTTTCCCAAGTAATGGGATGAAATCCATATTCTTTGACATGTTGTCTAGGGGCCAGGGAGAGAGGAAATCCTCTCTTCCACTTTCTCAGTTTCCTGTCTCAGGTCTTGCTTCTTATGATGATTAACTTGGGAAAGGCCACATTCTGAAATATAAGATGAGGCCCTACGTTAGACTACAGTAGCTGCAATGAATATTTGATGAATAAAAAAACGAGAAAGAAACTTAGTGCAATGACACTCACACTGATTTAAGAGCCCAAAATAGGCCACAAGAGGGATAAGAGGATTATTTCTTTATAAGACATGCAGTGGTTCATGCTGCTCCACCTAGCATGGACTCCCAAATCAGATGGGCCCCTGCCTCTATAGCCCATGGGAAGCATAAGACATAGGAGGCGTCATAGCACACACCTCCCTCCCCATGTGGGCAGTGGAGTTAGGTAGGAGTGGAAGACTGGGCCTTCTGCCTGGGCATGACCCCATTTTTCTCATTTGCTAGTTGTGTGAACTTACACAAATTTCTTAGTTTTTTTTCCTTGTATGAACCCACTACATATGTTATCATGATGATTAAAAAGATAAAGTACATACATGTAGCTATACATTAATAGTTTCTCAACACATGATAACTAGTTTCAGTTACTAGTAATCATTCAGCCAGTTTCTCACTTATTTTCATGACTTGTCTGTTTCAGAGACTCCTAACCATATCATTGAAACTTATCTTCTGTTGATCCTCTGTGTCACCCTCAGATTTGGTACTCAATTTATTCTCTCCCAGTGTCCCACAGACATTCATGGAGAATGGCCTACGGTACTTCCAGGCCCCAGGACACTTCCTGTCTAGATGTGATTCCTTGGGTGTATTCTCAGTCATCACATCTAGAGAGGACTCTGGTTGTAGCCAGAGAAGACTTCTCAGGAGACATGAGCCCATAAGGCAGTCCACTTTGAAAGTTGGAGAGGTACATGGCTCTTATTTGAGCCTTTGCCATCTCAGCAATATGACTGCATCAAATGGGAAGCCATGCCAGCCTGGGGAGGTAAGCAAGTCTGGGCATTGCAGCATAGTAAACAGTTTGATCTCTCTTAATAAGGCTGTCTGCTTGGGGGTGGACCAGAGCCGACAAAACCCCCTGAGGCTACTACAGCCAGATGCCTTTCAATGGGTTTTGCCATTGATCTTAATAAATAGGAGGAGGCAGAAACTGGCATGATAAATCAAAAACAAACCTGGCCAGAAAGGCTTATGTTTAGAAAGCCTCAACATTTCAAGTCAATTCAACCAGTATTTGCAGGGCATCTCCCATGAGCCAGTCACTGTAGTAGGTGCTGGGATTCCAAAGATGGGTAAAATGCACTTCTGTCCTGGAGGGGCTCGGGGCTGGGCAAGAGAGGTAGGGTACAGGCAGGTGGGAGCAGAGTAGGGCAATAATATGGGATCAGTTCTAAGACAGGGACATAAATAGGGTGCAATTGGAGCACTAAGAACAGGTCAGTTCTCCTGGGAGTGGGAGATCAGAAAAGTCTCCACAGAGGAAATGACCTAGATATCAATTCCACAAATATTTATTGACTGTCAACTGGCACTAATTTCTGTGCTAGAAGATTTCACAGGCATTATCTCATTTGTGGTTCACAAAAACCCTGTGAAGTAGATATTATTATCCCTGTGATTTTCAAAGTTGAAGAAAGGTAAGTCCAAAGGTCCCATTGCTAATAAATGATGTTGGAGCTTTAGCAGAATTACAACTCTCAGTCTGACCACCCAAGGCATGGATGCCCTGACTCTGGGGGCTTATTTGCTGAGGCACACATGTTTCATTTACACAGCGGTTACCTACATGTCTACCCATCATTCTGGTGACAGGAGGATTTGTGCAAGTGAAATCTACAACAGAGAAGTTAAGGTAAACCCCCCTCCCTCAAACCCCTGTTTCCTTCCTCATTATCTTTTTTGGTTGTGGAGGCCTTAACCCATTTCTCCTCATTGTCCCAGATGTGGAACACCTATAAAAACATAAATACAGTATATAATATATGATGAAATTTTATAATAGTAATATAATTACATAATAAGAGAATATAATTATAATGATTATATAATAATATTAATAATATATAAGCTCTAGATTCTGATTTCCAACCTATTTAAATGCACCTGTGTAAATTGCATTGAAATATTTGCAGAATAAAAAATTTGGGACTTAATTTAAACTTGACAAAAAATTTTGCTTTGCTTCTAGAAGCCACTGTGCTTCTCTATTTCATCACACTGGCCTTGAAATAGACAAAAAGCATACAGTCAAGGTAGTCAGAATACTGTAGGCTGAGAAGGGAAGAATAATAGAAGAGAAGGGGAGGAGGAGAGGAGACAGTCATGCCTGGGCTGGGAGACTTAGGGCTAAGGGAGATGAGGAGAGGCAATTGTGGAGGCAGAGACTTAAGTAAATGGTGAAGACAAGATATGGGAGAGTGAAAGGCAGAAAGCCTGGAGACCCAGGGAGAATGAGCAGGAAGCACACAGCCAGGCTCACGGCATCAGAGGAGGGGATGCACAGCTGTTCTCTCTCCCAAGATGATTCCCACATAGCCAGTCAATATCTGTAACTCCTGGAATCGCTTAACTTGTGCCCCAGACCTGAGGCCTTTTTGGGGGATACTGTGCTGGCCCCTTAAAAATACAGACTCAAGTGATGGAAGAACTGGCTTATGGGGGAAAGGAGCTCAGTAAACCTGGATTCACTAAGCCTCAGGCTCTCCGCCAGTGAAGGAGGGAAATGGGGGTTGGTGGCATGATCTCCAGGGATCTGTCCAACTCTGACATCCCAGGATTTAGGGCCAGCTCATCCTCCCTGGATTTGATTGGAGAGAATAGAGGGTAAGAGCCTAGAAACTTGAGTCAACTCTGCAGATGCATAGACAGAAGTGGCAGACCTAAGTCAGAATCAATACACTGCCTTGGGGCTGTAATGACCAGGCATGCTACTTAGGGAAGGCTTAGTTCTACCCTCATTCACATAGTTTTACCAAAATTCTTTTGTCACTATATCATATTTCCTTTTTCCCAAGTATATTCAGCTTTAACCTAGCAATTAACCAGAGACAGAAGAGATCACTATAGCACACAAGCCCCTCAAAGAAATCTGGTCCATATCTCTCAAACTTATAAAGGTTGCCTTAATTTTAAAAAGTCTTTGCAGATGTGGTTAAATTAAGGATTTTTGAAATGACATTATCCTGGATTGTACGGGTGGGCCCTAAATGCAATCACATATAAGTGGAAGAGGGAGATTTCACACACAGAGGAGAAAGTCATTTGCAGATGATAGGCTTGAAGACTGGAGTGAATGATGTAGCTATAGGCCAAGGAATGCCAGCAGCCACCAGAAGTTGGAAGAGATTCTAGAAAATAATCTAGAAAATATTCTCCCCTAGACCCTCTGGAGGGAGTGTAGCCCTATGGACACCTTGATTTTTTCCACCCTAATGCCAATTTTGGATTTCTGACCTCCACAACAGTGAGATAATAAACTTCTGTCATTTTTAAGGCACTAAATTTGTGGCAATCTATCAGAGCCACCATAGGAAATGAATATACTCAGCCTCATCCTCTCCCCAGTGTCTGCACATTCTGCACACATACCTTGCATTCTTTGTATGCCATGGGCCATTTCCCCTGGAGTTAGTGGGCACCATATTGACTCTTTGGATGAGCTGGACTTGGAGAAAGGATGGGAACCTGAATTGTTGGTCCAGTTTGTTACTTATTTGTGGTGGGCAGAGGACTTAACCTCTGTAAGTTGGTTTTCTCATCTGCAAAATGGGAATAGTAATCATCCCTGACCAGCTCACTGCCATCATGTCAGGGCTACATGATACAAAGGACTTAAAGGTAGTTTGTTACCTTTAAAGCTCTGTGCACACGTCAGGAACCAGTTATTATTTTTCATTAAACTGTGCTTCCTGGGCACAGTTGTGGATAGATTTCTATTGATATCAATACATAATCCTTGGGAGATGCAAGTAAGAGTCAGGTTGGGAGAAATTTCTACGGCTCTTACTAGCTCCAACCTTCCTCAATGCTTGTTTTCTCTAATTCTGTGGAACAGGAAGCAGTGGAACAAGGTGTGAATGACCCAAAGGAGGGTTTATGATGTAAACCCTTTCCCAGCCCCCTAAATTGGAATTGTCAACGTGCATTATCCACAGACTTCGACAAGATCACCAAATTCCACAGTGTGCTTATGACCTTGGCACCACCAAGATGAAAGGACTTGGCAGAAATCTGAACTTATGAACAATGTCCTATTTGCTTTGTCTCCAGTGCCCAGCATGGAAGATCTAATAGATATGTATTGAATGAATGAAGGAACCGACAGATATATGAATAAATGAATGAGTGAATGAATGAATGAATGAGCCCCAAACATCCACATGATTTCCAAATCACAACTTTCTCATATCCCCTAATATTATCCCTATTTATATGATTAGGTTTTAGCCTCAGTTTCCCTGTTCTATACTATCTCTCTGGATTTCTGTTCTGAGTGTTGCTGGGACAAATTCTTGCAAATCTCCATCAAAGAGCCATGTTGAATACCAATAAACACTGTTCATCATCCTTCCTTGAATCTACTGGTTATCTGTGATCACCATCCATATGGATCCCTCACGGCTCACTGCACTGGGCCCTACAACTGCAGCAGCCAGCCCTATATTAGAGGGCAGCACCCTCTCTGTCCTGTACTCTGTTACACAGTCCATCTGCACCTCAGGACCAGCAGCACTGGCAGAAGTAGATGTTTCCAGCTCCTGTCTATTAAGCCCTACCTCGTTCATCCAGCCTGCTGGGGTCCCAGGCATGGTTCCCCCAGATTCCATTAGAGACATACTTGGGAAAGGGAATATGATAAAAGAATTCTATGGCTCAAGTGAAATTTTTGAGAAGTCTTATTTTCTTTCTTTTGTTTTTGTTATTAAATCAATATTTTATTTTTCTTGGAAAGTACATAAAAATCATGAACAATTAGAAAACTGTCATCATAATTCTACCATCTCAGCTGTTAGCATTCTGGTTCATTTCTTTCCAGTTATTTTTTCTATAATTTGTACATAATTGAGATCATAGAGTATATAAAATTGAAACCCTGGTCTCTAAATTAACATTTAGCATAGAGGCACTTCTCATAGCATCAGAAATTCTTCATAGACATCACTTTTAATGGTTGCATAAAATTCCTCAATCTAGTATTGCTAATGATTTATAGGTATAATTCACATGTTAGCTTTCCCTTAGTTCTTCAGCTCTGCACTATTTTGTTTCCTGTACAACCTATCTACAGAACTCAGCAGGTCTTTGCATTCTCTGAGAGGAATTAGTCTGCTCCAAAGCAACAAGGAGCAATAGATTCTTACTAGAGATTTACTGGGAAGATGCAAGAAAGATTTTACCTTGTATATACTACGCCAAGCAAATTTCATAAACACATCTCTTAACCACCTCTGATATTCATTAAATCAGAGGCCTTCATGTGGCTGGAGTGCTGGCAAGGAGGGTTTTTTTTTTTTTTCTTTTCTTGGTTCTTCTTTCCTTCTTCCTAGCTATCGCCCTGTCATGTTTTTTATTTTATTTTTTGACATTTATTTATTTATTTTTGGTACTGGGAATTGAACCCAGGGGTGTTCTACCTTTAAGCTATGCCCCTAGCCATGTTTTATTTTGAAACAGGGTCTCAATAAGTTGCTGACGGCCTTATTAAGTTGCTGAGACTGTCCTCAAACCTGTGATCCTCCTGTCTCAGTCTCCCACGTACTGAGATTACAGGCATGTGCCACCAGACCTGGCCTGTCATGTTTTTAAACAACTCTTGAAAACTCTTAGCTTCATAGACTTACACTCCTCCTAGGACTAAAGATAACAAAGGGTCTCTGGCCACCTAGATTCACCCACCTTCCTTAGAAGGCAATTTAGCAATAATCATTTGATCCTTGAATAGGCCTTTGGAAAAGAAATAATTCATCCCTCCACCCCACTGACCTCACTTATCATCATCAAAGTATTTCTTCCAGACACATAAGATGCTTTCCTAAGAGTAAATGGCTTTCTCAATTTCATTAAATTGCTGTATAATAAGATCTCCTTGATTTGTTTTTCATGGGATCGATTATTTTTTATTAGGTCTGAATTGGAAAAATTTGTTTTAAAAAGGAAATGGAAAACTGTTCATGCAAATATGGAACCTGCATATGTGAATTCCATAGATATCCAGAAAATGGTCATATCTGTCAGCTCTCATTAGGGGGTATTTGATGAGAAGAAGGGGAAAACATAATTTAAATGAAATAATTCCAGTCCACCGGGTATGGGGGTGTATGCCGGTAATCCCAGTTCTTGGGAGGCCGAGACTGGAGATTGCAGGTTTGAGGACAGCCTCAATAACTTAGTAAGGCCCTCAGCAACTTAATGAGATCCTGTTTCAAAATAAAAAACAAAATAGATCTGGGGGTCTAGCTCAGAGGTAAAATTCCCTTGGTTCAATCCCCAGTACCACAAAAAAAAAAAACAAAATAAAATAATTCCAGTCCATAGATTGGGTAAAAGGGGAAGTCGGATAAGCGAGGCAGCCTGACACTGAGGGTCAGGGAGTGTGTTTTGTTTTCTAGTAAGACTGTGGCCCCTGACATTGTCAACAGTAGACCCACCTATGTAGGCCTGGAGGCCTCTCCTCAAGGGTCCTGCCTGCAACACTGGGTTTAGTGGTGCATAGCTCATTTCTGTAAAACCACAGCAATTTGGAGTGTGTCCAAATGGAAGCTATAGCAACCATGTGAAGGACTACAAGAGAAGACTGGAAGAAGAGGAGAGGGCCCCAAAAAGCAGCTGAAGGAGGTAGGAGGCAGAAGGTGGGGTGGTACCATGGACAACAGGGAGGCAAGACCTGACCTGGAGAATCCTGAGGGGTTCCCATAACGGGAGATGCAGCAGGTCCCACAGAGGAAATGCCACAGAGCAGAGACAGAAATGACTGCCCTGGCTCTGTGAGTTCTGAGCGCTGCCACCTCACAGCTTTTATTTGCGTGGGAACCAGAAAAGGAACCAGCCTACTAGAAGTGGTGTCACTAAAAGAACAGCACTGAGAAGCCCCCTTCCCAGCGGGTGGCTGGGCTCGGAGTATGGGAGAGGAACTGCCAAGCGCAGTGAGGAGGCTCAGAAGGTGGGAGCTGCAGCCGGTCCCTTCTTGGAGTCTGGGGATTCCCCAGAGCCTGGGACTTGTCCCTTGGGATCCATGGGGGGTGGTTCCAGGACTTCCCCCATGGATACTCAGATTTAAGGAAGCTAAGACCCTTATATAAAATGGTGTAGTATTTGCATGCAACCTACGCACATCTTCCTGTATATTTTAAGTAACCTCTGGATTACTTACAATACCTAATATAACATAAATGATATGTAAAATGTCATGAAATAGTACTTAGCTTTATTATGTGTGATGCACTCTAATATTTCCATTCTAACCTATCTCATCTTTTAAAATGCTGGCCACAACCCAGAGTATAACAATTGTTATACTGTACAGTTTAGGGAATAATGACAAGAAAAAACAGTCTATATATGGTTGATATGGTTTTTTCCTAATATTTTCAATCTGCAGTTGGTTGAATCCATAGATGCAGAACCCACGATACAGAGGACAGAATGTAGCTCCTGCCCCGTGCTGCATCCACTGTCAGCAGTCCTTGCCATTATCTCAGCCTCCCAAGAGTGAGGGGATGAGTGGGGTAGGTTTTCAAATTTAGCACAAAGATGTACATGCATGTGCATGCATACACACACACACTCACATACACACATCAAGAAACCAAGATACCCAGTTAAATTTGAATTTCAAGTAACAATTTTTTAGTTTAAGTATGTTGCAAATATGGCATGCAACCCAAGATGTCAAAAGTAGTGACTGTCCAAGTTTCCCATCAATAGTAGAAAAAGAGGAAGTTAGAGAAATCAGGAATTTAGCTGATCAAGCAGTATGTGTGTGTGCGTGTGTGTGTGTGTGTGTGTGTGTGTGTGTGTGTGTGAGAGAGAGAGAGAGAGAGAGAGAGAGACAGAGAGAGAGAGATTAAACTGTCAGCACTCTCACTGGTTGTAGACAGATACTTGGAGAGCTAACAAATGATAAAAACAATTTTAGAAAGCTTTGTTCCACTGTAAACAGAAAATTAATGAGTCATTTATGTTAATTGTCTGCCATTTCTGTTTCTTCAGATACCAGCACCTTTTTGCTGTATCTCTGAGAGCTTGCCCATCCTCCCCTAGCCATGAAATCTGCCTGTTCTAGGTCCAAGGTGGATCTTTGAATCTGTCCAGATGACATTTCTAGCAGATCGGAATAGCACATATTACTATATTCTCCCCTGGGCCAGTTTTATGATTTTACAGAAACCCCTCCCTCTGCCCAGATTCTACCATGTCTACTCCTTTCTTGGATTTCCCACTTGCTCCTCTGCATGCTGTTATTCTCAGGAGCATTGCAAATCTCCAGGTAGCCCTAAATCTTCTTGGCTCCCATCTTCTCTCTGACTCTTTGGTAGTGGGTATGTTCTTTATGAAAGCCCTCATCCTTCATTTGCCCTATTTCAGCTTTGCAGCCCATATTTCTACGATCAGAGAGCCTTACAAGAGCAGATGGGCTGCCTCGTGGGTAACCTGTTTGACACCATCCCTGCTCTATATGTTGTGTGGATAAACATCTTAGATATCCATAATTAGAAACAGTGTTTCTGGCTCCCTATGTTGCCATCTTGAATCCTCGTACACATTTTGTTGTGGTGGACATCTGCTGCTTTGGTCTGCCTGGTGTTCCTTTTCTTCTCTAGCTTCTGGTGATAACAACTCCTTTCTCCCTGGGAACTCCCTTTCCCCCCATGTCTCTGGTAAGATGGCCAATTTCAACATCGCACCCTCTGGCCGCAGAGGAAGCTGAGACACTTAGGTGATTTCACCCTGTCTCCCTGTCATTAAGGCACACTCATGGAAGAGCATGTGTTGCCATCTGAGCCAGAGTCCTCCCCTGGGAACACCTGAGAGTCATCAGTGGGATGATATAGAAATAATCTGTGGGCGGCAATGCTCCCCTCCCTCCTGCTGAAAAAGAGAGCCCTACCTTTAAAGGAAAGTAGAGCTGAGAAGTGGAGGGAGTGACAGAGACCTAGTGACATAATTTGAGTCCCTGCATCCAGCTATTCCTGAGGTCAGCCCACTCCTGGACTATTTTTTGCTTTAGCTGCTGATAATGGTTTGAATGTGCCCCCCCCCAAATCATGTGTTAGAAACAATTCACCATACAACAGTGTTGGAAAGTGGGGCCCAATGGGAGGTGTTTAGGTCATGAAGGCTCCACCCACACAGATGGATTAATGCTGATTATAAAAGGGCTCAAGGTTCTGAATTTTTTCTCTTGCCCTTCCACCTTCCACCATGGGACGGCACAAAAAGAAAGCCCTTGCCAGATGAAGGCCCCTAGACTTTGGACTTCCCAGGCTCCAGAACTGTGAGAAAATACATGTCTTTTCACTATAAATTGCCCAGTCTGTGGTACTCTGTTATCTCAGGAGTACAGCACACACCAAGACAGCTGCTCAGCATTGAGTTTACTATTTGCACCTCTACAGTCCTGACTCTCAGGCACTTTGTATCCCTCTTCTACCCAGATTTATTCTTTTTCTTTTTCAGTACTGGGGATTGAACCCAGGGACATTCAACATCTGAGCTACACCCCCAGCCCTATTTTTTACTTTTTATTTTGAAACAGGGTTTCACCAAGTTGCAGAGGGCCTCATTAAGTAGTTGAGGCTGGCCATGAACCTGTGATCCTCCTGTCTTAGCGTCCCAAGTACTTGGGTTACAAGCATGTGCTACCACACCTGGACTCTACCCAGATTTAAATGATACTTAGTGAGTACCTACTATGTGCTACCACATGCATTCTCCTCTACAATTCTCAACACTGGTTTGATCAAGTAGGCTGATCATCCCCATCCTACACAAAAAGGAAATGAGGCAGAAAAAGTGTACAGTGAGCACAGAGTTCTACTGGAATGCTACTGGAAATGGGATTATTTTAATTCCAAAAGCAATACTATTTTCTAAATTTTTTTAAAAAATAGTGACTCGCAGAAAAAATAATTATATTTATGTATAATATACATATTATATTTGCATATAATGTATTATTGATATTATAATATTATGAATACAACATGTTATGTTCATATCCTATGAAGGTGAGCCAAATAAAACTGTAGATGTTTGACTGTTTTGACCTGAAAAAATGTCAATTTCATATAGTTAAATCTCTCTGTATTACAGAAATAAAGATGTCATGAAATAATATTTAGCCTTATTATGTGTAATTCACTCTAATATTTCAAATCTATCCTATTTCACCTTTTTAATTGCTGGTAATAACCTACTAAATTGAGTATATGACGCACTAATGAGATCTGCCCTGTAGTTTGAGAAACCATGACCTACGCGGAACCATCCTGGTAGCAAGCTTCTCTGGGGTTCTTATCCCCTCCCTTTAATTTCAGTTCACATCCCCTTACAGTCAACATTCACACGTGGATGCCCTTCTCTATCAGCATTTTGGCCAGTGCTCATCTGCCTCTTCAAAGGTAACTGGAAGGGCTGCCCCCTGGGTCACATAAGGATCATGGGACGCAGTGAGTCCACCACCAGGACTACTGTAGCTAAATTCCGGAACCACAGACAGGGTGTTTCTACTTGCAATAATAAAAATGGCGATTCATAAGAAGTATTACTGTAGCAAGGATACCACCTTTAGCCCAAAATGAGATCCAAATTTCTCCATTAATGTCTGGATGACTTGCAGACAGACCATGGAAGAGTTCATTTTTGTGATATTCACTTGCCTCTTGGGTTCGGTTGAGTGAGAAGGAAGGTTTGTGATGAAGGACTTGATATGGAGAGAGAGGTGATGAGCAGGACAGATGGGTGTCTGCCCCTTGCCTGGCCCAGGGATTAGAGTGCAAGTCCTAGGGAGAGAAGGATTATAGAAGCTGCTCCTATGTAGGGCCCTGTTAGCACCCAGGGGACTGTATGTGACATGGGGTAGAGGCAAAGGGGAGAGTGTGGCACTGCCCTGGCATTGAGGAGGTTCTTGGGCTCAACCGAGATAAGCTCAGTTCTCTCAGGTGCAGAACAGGTGCACAGGTGCAGACATTGTGCCTAGGGAGTCAGATTGCCTGGGTACCTGCTGGGTGTCTCCAGGGATGTGAGAAGTCCACAGGTGGCCCTTTACAGGTGCCAAGGCCCAGCTTGAGCTGCAAGGGTAGTGGCCAGTGAAGTATGTCTAGTAGCTTTAATGGTACCTCACTGGCTGGTAGGTCTAGGGAAATTCAGGTTACACTAAGCAAACAACCGCATTATAAAGTATTGTGTTTGGAGAGTATATTACCAACATTCATTTCATGTACATGTTTTGCAAAGCTCAATACAACCCTATCAGGTGGGCAGGGAAGGCACAGCATCTCTATTATTCAAAAAGTGAAGGTCATGGAAGGAGAGTGGTGGGCATTTTATAGCATGGCCAAGGTCATTTGGCCAGAAAACAGCAGAGCCAGGATTCAGACCCAATCTTCAGGCTGCTTGTTTCTGTTCCTTCCACCATGCAGGTTGTTCCCATGGAAACCCTATTAAACTGCCCAAACACAGTGGTAAACAGGAAGCAAAGAAAACCAAGATGGGGAAAAGTGGGCACAAACCTCTCCAGCCCTCTCCTGACCCCCCCCCCCCGAGTACCTCATGGTCCCGGGCAGTGAGTTGTCACACAGCACTCTCCTTATTTGACACTCTTGCTCAGTGCCCTGAAATCCTTCCTCAAAAGGGACTGCAGAAGTTGGATTCTGTCGGCGCTTTCCCTGGGTGTTGGGAGAGCAGGGTGCAAGAAGCTCCTGGTAGCTGTCCTGCCCATCCCTGGGACCCTCACCCAACAACCAACTTAAGACCTTCTCAAATGCAAATCTCTGGGGGCTGATGGCACCCGCAAAAAGATGCTCTCCAACTATTGGACAGAATAATGATAAAAGCTGCCATGTATTAAGTGCCCACTGTGTGCTAGGCCAAACTTGTGTTTTGCTTCACATGCATTATCATGTTTAATCCTCACATCATTCCTACTAAGTGCGCCTGACCATTCCATTTTACACACGAGGAGTTGAATTTGCCCACTGTCACACAGGTAGTAACAAGCAAAGCCCAGACCCGGATGAGAAATGCTGCCTCCCTATCTGGACACCTTTTAACAATACCATATTGCCTAGGGGAGGGGGGCTCATTTTTCCCATTCTGGATGGAAAGAGCACAGGCATGTGGGGCATAACAATTGCTGAATAGAATTCCTGCAGATGAATTCCTGTCTCCACCTGGGTTGCAGCAGACACACGCTGGAGAGGCTGAGCCGGCTGCTAAAATGTTATCTGGTTGGTAAATTGCCATCCAGGTGCTTTCTCAGTACCCCAGCCACTCTGGTCAGTCCTGTACAACTATCACCTGGGCACTGGACATTGGGGCTTTGTCTCAGTGCTATGCCCACCATCTTCCTGACTGGTCTCTGTTCATGCTGCACCATTTGTTACATATTTTGGCTTTATTCTCTCCTGATCTAATAAAAGCTGTGGAATGGGGACCCTGGAAGCTGAGCAGTATCTGAAATGCTTAGTTGGATTCTGGCATAAGACAACTCCTGCTTCAGAGCAGGTGATGAGGGGTGATGAGGTCTCTTTCTTAGAGAGGGGCAGTGAACATCACTGAAGGTTTGCTCAAGGATCCCTAGTGATATAGAAAGGATGCCTGCAAAAGCAGCCAGAGTGAGATTCTTTAAATAAGCCCGGTTGTCTTACTGATTCTCATGATGAAAATCAGAGTTACAACTGAAGAGTCAGTTTATCATTGATGGGCAGAGGGATCTGTTTCTGATCAGGCAGAGCTTGGGATGGGCTGTGCCTGAAGCATGCTGGCTTTTGCAATATGGGATTGTTTTTGCAGAACTCTGAACTTGCACCACTTTTCTGACCTTGGGGTCTTCTGTCTGCTGCCAATTCTCAGCCCTTCTCAGAAGCAGGAAGTTCTCTAATCCCTGAGCATATTGACTCTGTACTCAGAAACTTCCCTCCACTTCCACTGAGAAATAATCATAATATCCCTAATTTAGTGAACTAATCTGATATGCTAGGCACTGTATAACATATTTTATCTTATTTTCATAATTTTATTATGCCCATTTTGTAGATAAGAAACTCAGACTTGGAGACATTTTAAAAAGCTATCCATGTTAGCCAATTGTCAAACTCAAGTCCGTTGGACTTCAAATCCCATGTTCTTGAGACTCTAGAACAGTGCTGGGTAGTCTGGGTGGTCAGGACGTCAATGGAGCTCCAAGATTCTTACCTGGTCTGGCTGCTGCCTTCCTGTGCAGTCTCATCCTATGCTGTACTCTCCCCTCACCCTGCTTAGGCCACACAGACCCTTCTGTTCCTCAGACCTCCCCAGCTGGTTTCTGCCACTGTTCTTTCACTGTACGGCCTGCTGTGTTTGGAATCTAGGAATTTTTCAAGTTCTGGCGGGATAAAGTCTTTGCCTTTAAAAAATCTACAATCTAGTGATTAGTGGCAGATCCACAGATTGATAATTATAATACAATCTAATTCAGAAATAGAGCTCACTAAAAACATGACAAATTCAAAGAACTGAACCAACCATGTGTGAGGTATGTGTGTTAGGGGGTATGGTGGTGGTGGTGTGTGTGTGTGTGTGTGTGTGTGTATGTGTGTGTGTGTGGTTTGTGTAATGTGTATAGTATGTGAGTGTGCATGCATACACAAGGAAAAAAGGAAAGACTGGAAGACCAATGCTGGGTTGAGTCTCAAAGGACAAGATGTACTGTGCAGGAGGGGGAAGGTCCTGAAGCATTCCAGGCAGAGGAGACTTCTCTGGTTTGGATAAATGTCTCTCAAAGACCCAAACATTGAAGTCTTGGTCCCCAGCTTGTGGTACTACTGGGAGGTGATGAAAGTTAGGTCATTAGGGGTGTGACCTTGAAAGGGATATTGGGACCCGCACCCCTTCCTGGCTGCCTTGAGGTGAGCAGCTTCCTTTGCCATGAACTTCCCCCATTATGTACTGCCTTGCCATAGGCCCAAAGGTAATGGGGCCAAGCGACCATGAACTGAAGCCTCTCGAACCATGAACCCAAATCAGCTTTCCCTCCTTTTAAATTTATTTATCTTGGGTATTTTGTTATAGTAACAGAAAACTGACCAATGGAGAGACAGTAGGAGGAAAAGTCCAAAGAAACAGTGACATATATAAAGGGGTTGATCTATAGTTTGGCATTACTGGAACACAGAGTGGTGGGAGATGAGGCTGGGATGCAGGCAAGAGTCAGACTGTGGAAGAACTTAGGGTTAGAGAGACTGAATAATTTGCTATCCAAACCAGGATACTTTGAGAGTGTGAGAGTTCTAGCCAGCTAGGATCTCAAGACAACAGGATTAATCTGCAATAGTCCTGGGGACACCGGGACATGTGGTTACTCTCATTTAGAGGCTACATCAAGGAACGAACCTCAGTCTATGCACAATGAGGAGATAATACAGTTTCAACAGGGAGGTGGCAAAACTACACTTACTTTTTAAAAGGGTCATTTGGACATCAATGTGGAAGATGGATTGGAGGGATGTATTGGACAAGCTGGAGGCAGAAAGACCACTTAGGAGGCTGTTACAATAGTACAAGATTGATTTAGAATGGGATGGAGATGATAGGGAAAAACAGGAAGAAAATGACCAAGACATGAAGATATATTGAAGAGGTATGATCTTTTAGATTTTATGATTGGAGGAGAGAGAAAGAAGAGGGAAGAATAAATGATTTCACTTAAGTTCCTATTTAGGGAACTGGGTAGATGGAGTACCACCCACAGTCATGTAGAGCAGACTGTCAAGACGTGTACAGTATCTCTCCTTATCTGCGGGGAATACATTTTAAGACACCCAGTGGATATGTGAAACCACAGATAGTATTAAACCCTAGGAATACTATGTTTTTTCCTATCAAGTAGATAATTTTTGTCTTTTCACTCTCAGAAAGCACTCTACAGCTTCTTTTTGGCATATCCAAATTGCCACCATTGTTACTCTTGCACTATGAGGCTATTGTTAGTTAAAATAAAGATTACTTGAACACAAGTACTGCAATACCGAGATAGTAAATTTGATAACTGAGAAAGTGACTGAGTGACTAAAGGGCAAGTAGCACATAAGTGTGGATGTGCTGGGTGAAGGTTAGGAAGGAGCTGGTGAGATTTCATCACATTGCTCAGAATAGTGCATGATTTAAGACTTATGAATTGATTATTTATGGAATTTCCATTTAATATTTTTGGATCACAATTGACCACAGGTAACTGAACCATGGGAACCAAAATACAAGTTGGGGAAACTACTATACCGAGTTTAGCCTTAGGCAGGATGAATTTTTGTGAGCCTGTGAGCTATCTGGGGATGTCCAATAGACTGTTGGGAGTCTGAAACATAGAGAATGGGCTGGAGACTTACCTGAAGCTCATCAAAATGTAGAAGGATATCAAGAGGGTAAAAAAAGATTTTCACAAAGAGTATGTTCAGTGAAAAGAATAGTGGGTATATTAATCAGCTTTCTGTTGCTATAATGAGATACCTGACACAAGCTACTTATGAAGTAAAGACAGATTTATTTTTGCTCATGCTTCTGGAGGTTCAAGTCCAAGATTAGGCAGTCCCATTGATTTATGCAGCTGGAAAAGGTAGCATATCATGGCAGGAGCACCTGTTGAAGGAAGTGCTCACATCTCTAGTCAGAAAGCAGAGCCAGAGAGACTGGGGTATCACCATCCCCTTTGAGGGCATGCCCCCAATAATCTAAATACCCCCACTATGCCCCACTCTTTTTTGTTTGTTTTTTGCTGTACTGGGGATTGAACCCAGGGGTGCTCTACCACTGAGCCACCTCTCCAGCCCTTTTTATTTTTTATTTTGAGACAGGGTCTTGCTAAATTGCTCAGACTGACCTTGAACTTAAAATCCTCCTGCCTCAACTTCCCAAGTTTCTAGGATTGCAGGTGTGTGTCACCGTACCTGGCTAGGCTCTACTTCTTTTTCTTTTTTTTTTTTTTGCGGTACCGGGGATTGAACACAGGGGCATTCTACCTCCGCGCTATGCCCCCGGCCCTATTTTTTATACTTTATTTTGAAACCG
>PVJS01009239.1:0-50910 GCA_004027185.1 Glis glis
TTGTTATTTTGGTCTCCCAGCATCATTGAAGTAGGATTGACAATGACGGCATATATTCAAGGTGTAAAATGTGATGTTTTTATGTAGGTATGCATTATGAAATGATTATCAAATCAACTTAATTAATAAATACATCCCCTCACACGGTTATCATTGTGCACCTGTGTGTAATGAGAACAGTTGAGGTCTCTTTATTGTCTTTGTGAAAGTCAAGGATGCAACACATTAGTATCAGCTGTGGTCAGCACGCGGTACTTCAGGTCTCCTGGACTCGTTCATCGTATTACTGGACGTTGGTACCCTCTGACACACATATCTCCCTGTACCCCCAGCTCCTGCTAGTTACCGTGCCACTCTGCTAGGGTGAGTTTGATCTCACTCTCAAGATTCTACACAGACATGAGACCACGTGGAATTTGTCTTTCTGGGCCTGGCTTATTTCACTTAACATAATGTCCTCTGTGTTCATTCATATTTTTACAATTTTCAGGATTTCCTTCTTTTTAAAGGCTAAGTAATACTCCTGCATGTGCGTGTGTGTTCATCTGGTGATGGACATTTAGGTTGTTTCCATATCCTGGCTGTTGTGAGTAATGCTTTAGCGCACATGGAAGTGCAGATATGTCATGGATACATTGATTTTATTTCCTTTAGAGACATAGTCATAGTTGAGTTGGAGTTGGATTCGCTAGTTACTAGTTGGCTTTTACTACGCTTGAGATTTAGTCTCATGACTAAACTTCTCTGTGCGTCCGTTTACTCCTCTAACAAACACGGATCAATGTAGAGAACCTGCCTCGCGGCCTGTACTGTGTCCAGTGATGGAGTACCCATTCATGCCCAGTGCTTGAACGACTCCATGAGTTAATATATTTGGAAAGTCTTGGTTGCCAATATCAGACAGCCTTGCTTCCTCATGAGGAGAGGCTGTTATTCCTACAACACGGGGTCTGGAAGGAGGGCAGTGGGGCTGCACTTGTAGCTCAGCATCCCTAGGAAGGATCTGGGTTCCCCATCTTTTCAGGGCGCCCTCTCCAGGGCCACCCTGACTCTGCACTCTAGCCTGGCCTTTCACACCAGAGCCCACTGTCACATTGTACACAGAGGACGGGGACAAGGCCGTTGTCCTTCCCACAAGCCTGCTAACAGATGTCCTTCCTGTTCTGCTGGCTGAAATTGTATACCTGTCTGCTATCTTCTAAAAAACCAGAACAAAACAGAAAAACAGGAGCCACGACCAACTTTTAGCGAAGTATGACACTTTTATTGCAAAGAAAAAAAGATTGGCAGCCTAGGGTTCTGAAAAGATAATACTACGCTTAATTATATTATAAGCGTATAAGTTTTATCTTACTATTACAATTGTAGATCTGTTTTTAAACAAGTGGTATAGTTTTTTTTTTGTAATTTTGGTATAAAATGGTTTTTTTTTAAGCAAAAAAGATTTCACTGAGAGACCACGCACACAAAAAATTTCCCCCCGAAGACCAAGCCTTGATTCACTTCTGTTGACATTTTTTGAAATATTTGTTGTACCATACACAGGTTTTGGGAGAACAGGCCCTCCCTCAGTCTATGTAGGCAGCATTAGCTAGTTGATTCCTCAGCCCAAAAACATCTTCCGTGACCCAGGTGTGAAAGATGATGATCCGTCACTGAATTTGGAGTGGTTGAGACTGTCTACCTGGAGGAGTAGAAGCCTCTGATGGTTTGTCATCAGCAGAATTAGTGAGACTGAGATCTCTTTAGTGATTTCATAATGAAGCCAAACGCATTAGCCTTCTTGCGGAGGCAGCACTATTGCTCTGGTTGAAGAGGAGGAGTAGGTTCTGCTTGGTGCACTGGCGATCGGTCCCGCCATTCCTGCTTAACTGTGGGTTTAGTCGGCTTACTATTCCCTACGAGTCTGCTGAGGCGCATGGCTCATGTCCCTTCGCAGGCTTTCTTTTTTTCTCTTAGTTTTTGCCATTAAAATATAAAAATAGGGGGATTTACATCCATACATAAACCAATGTTTTGAACAGTTGGAAAAGGAGAAGAAGGAAGAGGAGGAGGAGGAGGAGGAAGGGAGGAGGAGAAAAAAAGGAGGAGAATGAGGAAGAGGAGGAGAAGGAGGAGGAGGAAGAGTTGGAGGAGGAAGCGGAGGAGGAAGAGGAGGAGGAGGAAGAAGAGGAGGAGGAAAAAGGAGGAGGAGGAGGAAGAAGAAGAGAGAGGAGGAGGAGGAGGAGAAGGAGGAGGAGAAAGAGGAGGAGGAGGAAGAGTTAGAGGAGGAGGAGGAGGAGGAGGAGGAGAAGGAGAAGGAGAATTAACCCTCAGCATTGAAAGTTTTCCATCTCTGAGGTAGAACCACTATGCCTCTGTGCTGGAGAGGTTGAGAGAGTTCTAGATTTTATCTGCCTCCAAGGCTTTGTTGTTGCTGTACTTCCTGCTAGAGTGCTCGTCTCTCATTGTCTCTGTTTTTGAAGGCTTTCTGTCCCCCCTTCTCTGATCCCCCTAAGGGAAACTCTTTCCTTCTGTGTGTTTCACTCATAACAATGTCCCCCCTTCTCTGATCCCCCTAAGGGAAACTCTTTCCTTCTGTGTGTTTCACTCATAACAACAAGGAGGTGATGTATCTTATCTGATCTCTGCCTCCGGAAGCACTCAGGCCCAGCTCAGCCTGGTTTCTAGCCACAGTCCTCCTGCTGCTCAGTGGGGAATGGGTCTTGATCGCAGCACCGCAGCTCAGTCCTCCCTCACCCTCCTCTCAGGATGGAGCCCGTGTCTTTCCAAGAACATCCTTTTGCCACTGCAGCCCCGTGACTTCCTTTCCCTGAGAGAGCTCAGAGGAAGCACAGAGGATCAGAAACCTAGAAAGCTTGTTGTTGTGTTCCTTTGACAAAGTTTCCTTGCTTCTGAAACTTTGAGACTCAAGAAACAAAAAGCAAAATAACAAAACTCCCAGCTTTGATATCTGGACCCTGTTTTAAGAAGTTCAATTTCCTTCTATCCATTAACCGTTTCCGTGACTCTGCACGGACTATAATTCAATATTGGCAGATAATGGATCGTAACCTGACTTTGTTCTTGTATCCCCGCGCTTTATTGCAACTAATAAATTCCACAAAAAGAGGAGACAGGGACTTTATAAGACACAATTGGAAGAATTTAGGACCAGAAAGTAGAAGGAGCTTAAGGACAGTATAAGCTAATTGGGAGCCTGTGTTTTCACTGAGCCCCTCTGCGAACACACCTGAACCCAATTAGCAGCACCAGCAAGGAGGTGCAGGCCCCGCCCAGATGCCACGCCCCCGGCTAGTGGGGGGGATGCGTGTCTAGGCCTTCAGAGAGAACCCCGTGTCTTAGGTTTCATTCCATCATGAAGAGTGTCATCTAACGGGCAGATTATACCGAAGGAGGAAAGTTGTCTTCCATATTTGATGAGGACACAATTCCACGGTGAACTTAGGTGTCCTGCACCCTCCCTGTTGTCCCCTTGCCAGCCAGAAAGGAATCCTACCATCCAGTAGCAGGACTTCGACTCAAAGCCAGGAGTCTTAGGAGCTGTGAGGGGGATGGTTTTGTGTTTGCCCTGGTGCTGGGGATGGAACCCAGGGTCACGCCCGTGCTGAGCGCATGCCTGCCACCGAGCTGCACCCCAGCCCCGGGTGCCCGTTTTTCTTCTTATTTTATATGCCTTTGTCATCCTCTCCAGCCACGACACATCTGCTCTATACGTTTTCATGCAGAATAGTACATCCCAGGCCTTTGGTGGTGGTATCCTTCTGAAAGGAAGGTGAAGAAATAGTGTGTTTATATGTTAGCCGGAATTTGTCGAGTCCTAGGCATTAGAATAAGACAATAGCTGGGTAGTAAATAGAAAATATCTTTGTATAGAATATTGCTAAAAAGTAAAGACCTGCCATTTGCCTTATTGTTAAAAAAGAATAACAATGCTGCCTGTTTATTCTGATATTTTTAAACCTTTGAAAATATTTATATTATATTCACACGTCATAGAAAAGGTTTCTGTTAATTTGTTTCATTCCACTTTTCATTATAATCGATTTAGACCTTTTTCTTTCTCTTTTTTTTTTTGGTACTGGTCATTGAAACTAGGGGTTTTCTACCTCTGAGTCATACCCCTAGTCCTTTTTATTTTTTATTTTGAGGAAGAGTATCACTAAGTCACTGAGGTTGACCTTGAACCTGTGATCCTGTCTCAGCCTACCAAGTACTGGAGTTATAGGTGGGTGCCACCTTACCTGACCTAGACCAAATTTTTAAATATCTAGGGCAAAAGTAAATTTAGAAGCTAGTGAAGAAGCATTTCTAAGCTTATCCAGGTTTTATGGAGGCAGTTAAAAAATATATTTCCCTCCAGGCCACTCAGCAAGTAATCATGGTCCCAGGTCTTGCCTGGTTCAATGTGGCCTTCCAAACTGGTGAGTGTCTGGGACAGCCTGGTTGAGGCTCCTGTTCAACACAGTTCAGCACAGTTGGATTTTTCACGGATCTCTGTACACAGAGGAAGATCCTCTTTCTTTCCTTAGTACTTCTTGGACTTTTTAAAACAACAACAACAAATTCTTTTTCTCAGGTCTAGAACTATCCAGATGACATAAAGAAGTTTGTTTCCAGAGTATGAAATGTTCATACTTTTTTAACGAAAAAACGAGAGGGCTTATTTAACAATTAGATTACAACAGCTGCACACTGGCGAGTGAAGTGACTTGGGTCACAGCACTGAAACATAAAAGAACTATAGACATTCATGTGTAGGGACAGATGGGCTTCGTGGTACCCGCTGTCCTTGGTGGGACCTGAGGTTGGGTACTGTTGCCGCCACGTGGTCATTGACATGTGTTTTGTTTTTGTTTGTTCGTTCTTTAGCCCAAAGGCAATGAATACTCAAATGATTATTCTGATTATCAGATTAAAAATAACCTACGGCCTCTGTCTCTAAATTCTGAAATCCTACAGTTTTCTATTACAAGGACGAGGATTTATTAATATAATTCCCAGTTGGCAAGCCTTTGCAGAATTTGTGCAGAAGCAAACGTAATTGTGTTTTTCTCTAGCAACACCAAATGTAGAAACTAAAAACATCACGATTGTCTTAAAATTAAATTTAGTTTTCATTATAAAATGCCAGAGATTTTATTTCATAACGGAAATCTGTCCTGCGCACAGCAACACCCAAAACAATGCCAAAACCAATCTTTTAAGAGCATCATCTTCCACCTGGACATACTAATACAAGAGCAGACAATTTTGTACTTTGATCATAGGGTGACTGCTGTTTTAGTGCATGTTTAAAATTATTTAACATGCAATGACTTGAAGTATGTGACACATAAGATTTTCCATGAGCCCAGTGTGTCTTCTCCTTTCGCTGCCCATAAGTGGAGAGCAGGCATGGAAAGTGGGGTCCTGGTGGACTTTGTCCTTAGGCAGACAGACCGACTTCCTGGGGAGGTCTTGGTGGCCACAAGCATGGCCACGCTGGTTGGTGTATTCTCCTGAGAGAAGAGAAGCATGTGATCCTTACATATATTTAAGGACAGAAAGACACATCGAGTCTGTGATACATGGTCCGGATTGGGACCTGGCCTCTTTGATGTGTGAGTCCTTTTTTCTGGCTCTCGGCTCACTGGTTGTGCGACTGTATGCAAGGTAAATGAACTGCAAACTTCCTTTTGCTTGTGTACAAAATGGGGGAAACAATCCTCATTAGGCAGGTGTGGCTTTGCATATGAAGATGATTGGCACAGGCTGAAAGGCAGCCCCAGGTTCTGATGTGTTGTCGCCACTCCTGAGATGCTGCCAATCTTCCTATTTTTCAATTTCGTAAGAACAGGCTTAGTGGTTCCACCTCAACAGAGTTCTCCTGTATTGAGTAACTAGGTGTGTGTGTGTGTGTGTGTGTGTGTGTGTGTGTGTGTGTGTGTGTGTTTGCTTTGCTGGGGATAGAACCCAAGGCCTGGCGCAGGCTCCGAGTGTTCTGCCACCGAGCTCCACCCCAGCCCGGCGGAACTAATTTTATTGTCTTAAACACTATTTTCCCGTTGCATCCTGGCCTTCCCATTTGTGATGCTGGCGGCTCCATTTTCATCCCTGGTGTATTTCTAATGCCCTCATCCTCCTTGCAGAATTGGATTCTTGCTTCTGTGGCATCTTATCGGAATTAGGATAAAACTTAATCTTTTTAAGTCATCTCTGGTTCTTTTCTGAAGAACATAATCTGACACAAAAATGACATTAGTGTTAATCTCTGTGTCTGTGTCTAGTTTTTACATTTCCTTTTGTTTTTGGCAACCATGCGTGGGGTTAACAGGATTACATGTAAGAATGCTATTTAAGAATGCTAAGTGTCTCGCGCAGACTTCTGCCTGGCCCCTTGCTAATGAGCATGTGTCTCGTTGGTGATGTGAGTGGGGTCAGGTAGGTTTGGTGGCACACGCTTGCTGTTGTACACAGTTGAAGGGTGCATGTCAATTTCTCCTTTTCCTTTATGACTGACCATATTTATTGGTTCTTTGGCCTGTGGGCTCCAAGCCCGCAGGCAGCAAGGGACTGAGTCAGAAATTCCACCGTGCCAAAATTTTTGGGTGCTGAGTGGATTAACCTTCATGGGAATCTGTTAGTAGCTGGTGAATTCCTTGCCTGCGAATACAGCTGCTAGAAGAAGCAGGCATTCAAGAGCCTGCACTGTGGATAAAGATGCAGCCTCAATTTTAGCTGTGACCTTCAGGTGCCTTTTCATATTTTCGTTGCAGGCAATCTTTGTGATGCTTCTTGGGAGCTGTGTGATTAAATATGATGATGGAAAGAATGCTTGCTTCATACTGTAATTCTCTCGACTCCCGCCCATCTGCCTGTTGTTCGCTTTTGAAAATTTGGTCTTTATTCCTATATTGCAGGAGCAGTAGAACTGCTATTCTTTAAAAAACACTGGTTAAGAGATTGCATTAACTTTTTTAGCCTACAATATGTTGTTTTTTGCAACCTATTTCCTACAGCCTGCCTGTAGACATTGAATCATTCAGAAGCCTTTTTTTTTTTTTTGTAGTACCAGGGATTGAACCCAGGGGCATTCTACCTCTGTGCTACACCCCCGGCCCTATTTCTTTATACTTTATTTTGAAACCAGGTCTCACAAAGTTGCAGAGGGCCTCACTAGGTAGACAGAGAGAGAGAGACAGGGAGAGAGAGAGAGAGCGCGCGAGCTGAGGCTGGCCGCGAACCCGGATCCTCCGGTCTCCGCCTCCCAAAGTACTGGGATTATAAGCGTGCGCCACCATGCCCGGCTCCAGAAGCCATTTTTAATTTGTGGATTTTATTATCTAGGTGGGTATACTCTGTTTGGTTTTTGTTTGTTTGTTTAATGTGCCCTGTGCAGGCTTTTTCCAACTACTTTGACATGGTCTTGAAATGGTCCTACAAAGTTCCCATTCTGAGGACTGAAACATTTTGATCAATAGTTTTATGCCTTTACCCCCCCGAAGCCTAGGGATGTGTACTCTATCATAGTTTTCATTGGTCCTGTATATCTATGAGACTTTTTCTCTCTTCAGTTTCTTACTGTTTTCTTGGTATTATGGCTAAGAGGAGATTGTAGATCAGCATCCCCCTCCCCCTGTCCGCATTTCCCATGCTGGGGAATCTAACCCAGGGCCTGGTGCATGCTAGCAAGCGCTCTACCATTGAGCTACACCCCCTCCCTAGGTCAGCCCTTGAAATAGCTGAACAATCCACATGGAGCGGCATACACCTATAATCCCAGATACTCAGGAAGCTGAGGCAGGATGATCACAAGTTTGAGGCCAATTTGAGCAACTTTGTAAGACCCTGTTTTAAAAAAATTTTCTTTTTAAAGGGCTGTGGATGTAACTCAGTGGTAGACCAATCCCCAGTACTGGGGAGAAAATTACACAAGCAAGAAGAAAGGAATAGCTGAACAAATTATAAAGACACAAAAGTCTCCAGGCATGGTGGTGCACACCTGGAATCTTAGTATTTTGGAGGCTGAGACAGGAAGGGCACAGGTTTGAGGTTAGCCTCAGCAATTTAGCGAGAACCCATTTCAACATCAAAACATAAAAAAGTGTTGGGGGTGTAACTGAGAGGTAGAATGCCCCTGACTTTATCCCTAGTATTGAGAGAGAGAGAGAGAGAGAGAGAGAGAGAGAGAGGGGCAGGCAGGCAGGGAGGGGGGAGAGGGAGAGAAGTTACTGGAAATAAATGTGGTTTCTACAACGTACATATCCCACAATGGTAGTGGGATAGCGTTGGAATGGATTTGTGAGTTTCATTTCACCTATGAATATTGTTTACACTCTTATAGTCCTTTTGATTTTAGTACATCAAAGTTCACCTGGGAAGACTGAGCATTTTTTTCAGGAATTGTGATTTTGAGATTATAGAATGGGGTTGCAATATTGATTTTTATTGGAATTCGGTCCAACCCTTTGAGAAGCACAGTGTCTTTTCTATCTTGGGCGATCCCTGTAATTGCAGAAGTCATTCATTAGCTGGCCCTCCTGTGACTTAGCTTCTCATTCCATTGAGAAAATAGAAGCCCAGAGAGGACGCATGCCAGACCCACAGACTCCCTGGGTGCTCCCTGCCCTTGGGGTGCTGGGAGGAAGCTTCCTGCACCCCACAGGCCTATGTTTCTCTCTCTAGTCTCCTGTCTCCTCTCAGCTGTCAGGTTTTGTTCCTGTATCACAGGCCTCTCTACCCAGTCATGAATGAATGTGTGTGTGTCTGTCTGTCTCTGCTAGACCTTTCCAGTTAGCAAATCCGTGCTCAGCTGCTCTGGGCCTCTCTCATAAGCCTCTGTCTCCTGTCCCGAAGCCTGGCTCCCTGTCCTCACAGTTCACAGGCCCTTCCCTTATCTTCCATATAAAGACCCCCATGGAACACCCTCCCCTATGCCCTGCACTTGAAAGGGGACCACAGCCCTGCTGCCTCCCAGCACTGCATCTGAGCTCAGCGTCCTTTTCTTCAGACTTGTATGAATTTGAGCATATCTCTGTTTCTTTCCCTTTCACTGTCCTATAACGGCACAAGCTTTGTGTTGTTGGCTGTTTGTTTGAAGCTTCTACTAAGCCTTCATAATGTTTTTGAGTGAATAGATATTTCAACAAATTTAAAGGACAAAGTCCATAGAGTAACATTCCTTCTTCCTTTCCCTCCCTCCCTGTCTTGTACTGGGGACGGAACTCAGTGGTGTTCTACCATTGAGCGACACCCCCAGCCCGTTTTGTTTTTTATTTTGAGACAGGGTCTTGCAAAATTGCCACGACTGGTCTCGAACTTGTGACCCTCCTGCCTCAGCCTACTGAGTTGCTGGGATTACAGGCACGCACCGCCTGGCTGACCTTATTTTTTTTCTGATACCATGTATGCTGGGTGGATTCTTTGAGTGAACTCTTTTATCATGCTATGCGAGATGATCCTATGATTTTTATGAATTGTGAGTTAAAAGCTGGAAATTGTAGGTAAATGAACAAAAACCGGGTGAATACTGAAGCGTCAACATTTGTAAACCTTATTAACACATGCTGTGACAGCCTTGGCACTCGATGACATGCTTGCTTGTCACTTAGCATCTGCATAGAAAAGACTGAGGGATTATTACAGACTAAAGGACCAAGAAATGAGGGGAAAGCAAAGTTCTTTCAGGGCAAAGCACCATTCTTACTTTGAACAACTCGGTGCAGTGTGGTGGGGACCAAGCTCAGTGGTGGAGCATGTGCGGTGCACACAGGCGACCCTGGGTTCCATCTCCAGCTCTACTGGGGGGGGGGGGACAAAACCTGATGAATTACAGCCAATCCTACCCACAGGTAAATCCTTTGGGAACTTTCTCGAAGCCCTTTTTGTAGCTGAACACTCATCGACTGTTGAAGATGGCCGTCCGTTCCTGCCCACCATGCTGGTAACCGCAAGGTCAACCGGATCACAGTTGATCCTACTCGTCTTGGGCAGCTGGGAGTCAGGGCTCTCAGAGCAGGTGCTGGGCGCGCAGGGCGAGCTGCCGATGGCTTACATAAGGCTTTTATGGGGCAGGAGGAAAAAGGGCCCAAACATACTGTTATAAGCCCAAGGTAGTTGTCAATTCTATTATTCTAAAAAATGTAATTACTTTCATATTAAAAATGTATAATTATCAGGAAATATCAAATGAGTCTTTGTGTTTATAAAGTGACATGAATTTTCTGTTTAATTAGAAAAATAACACTTGAACAAACTATTTGATTTTGTTGAATAATATATAAACACTTGAGTTGAATGTAATATAGTTAATAGTCTCTCCTGAAAGTATTATTTGTTTGGGAGATTTTTTTCAGAGTTCATAGTCTATTTTCATTTTCTTTGGAATGAAGATAAATTATGCTTTCATTGTGAGGCTCCAAAATGGCAAAAATTCCTTCTCTCCATGTCTTCTTGCTGCCTTCCCCTCCTCCTGCTTCTCCTCCTGCTTCTCCTCCTCTCCCCCTCCTCCTCCATCTCCTCTTCCTCCTGTTCCATACTGGGGATTGAACCCAGAGGAATTCTACCTCTGACCTACACCATCAGTCCTTTTTATTTTGAAACAGGGTTTTGCTAAATTATCAAGGCTGGTCTTGAACCTGCGATCCTCCTGTCTCAGCCTCCCAAGTACTGGGATTACAGGTGTGCGTGCGCCACCACACCTGGCTTCCTGCTTCCTCCTTTAACTTAAATTCTCTTATGTTTTTCCTCCTAAATTCCTAAGATACTTGGAGGTTGAGCCAGTCCTAGCAGAATTTGCATACAGGAAAGTCTAAACACCCTGCAAAAATCCGTGTGTGTGTGTGTGTGTGTGTGTGTGTGTGTGTTTTCCTGGGAATGAACCTAGACCCCTGCACACGCTGGGAAAATGCTCTATCCCTGAGCCAAATCCCCAGTGCCCCCCCAACATCTGTTTTTAAATGGTTAATTTTCATTAAAATTGTTTGTTTGGTTTTTAAGTTGGAGTGCATTATATTAGTAAATTTTCCTGAATAATCTCATGGGGAAAAATGCATATACGGGTTTATGTTGAAGAAATATTTTTCTTCTATTCCCTCACTCTGGAACTTTACATAATACTTTTGGAAATGTTAAATGCTTAAAATTCACATAAATCAGACTTTTTGAAAGATTTTTCATATTTTCTTTTCATATTTTAAATCTCAGATATTTGAGATATTTGTGGGCGTGAATGCAGCCTTCCTGCCCATCTTCAGCATGCTGCTGGGTGTGGACAGCTGGGGTTCATTGAAGTCAGCTCGTCCTGAGATACACGGTTGGTGCTGATGGAGTGGTCTCTCCGGGGGTTATGAGTTTTGACCAGCGGATCCTAGTGTCTCATGTATGACCTTGTTGTCCCAGGAGGGATGCTGCCATCTGTATTCTCCTATCTCATCATCGGTTAGGAGAGGCCCGCTTTTCTTTCTCTCATGCTCCACCATTTCTCCTCGGCTCAGTGAGTGTTGGTGGTGTCCTGGCTAAGGAGACTCTCTCTGGGTCCACAGATTCATTTACATGGCAGCCACTGGTTCTAGATTGTTCTTGATGTTTCTGTACTTCATTTCTGATGTATAGGAAATTGAGGTGGTGAGATATTGACATCTGCAATTGCAAAAGCAAGTATCAGAGATAGTTATAAGTACAGAGATTTCCTCCTTAAATTTTTTCTTTTATTTGTAACATCAAAATGTAGATCAGAAGCCCTTACTGACACCCAGAGAATGTGGATGGGTACTAATGTTAATTATGTTAATTATGTTAATAATGTTAATTATGGATGACAAAGCTGGAATTTCTAGAACTGCATTTAAGAGACGAGGATGATGAAATGTCTGTTCCCATTTAAATATCTTTTACCATTCCCGGACCCATGATGTTGAGAATCTTGGTGTTAGTTTTCCTGTCTCTTACAAGTAAAGTTGCTCTAATTTATTAAAGGCTGTGCTTGATAAAAACACGTGGGCTTTGAGTGGATCCTGTGTGGGTTGGAGCTGGCGCTGCTGTGTGAATCTGTCGGTGGCTTCAATACCGTGAGGCCGTTTTCTCTAGAGATGTCACCAGGGTCCTGGTACTGTACCTTTTCCCAGTGTGGTATTTGGGGCTTGACTCTGCACTTTGGTAATCCCTTTTCTCTGGACCGCTAATCCTGGCAATTCTTCTTCTCCACCCCTTCCTTCCTCTTCCTTCCTCCTCTTCCCTGTTTCTCCTTCCTGTCTCTAAGGGGCCTTCAACTCTCACGTGAGTCAGAGCAGCACTGTGTCCATCCTCCCTGTCCCCGATCTGTCCCCTGCAGCCAGAGCCACATGGACAGGGGCACTGCTGGACACCAGGCTTCTGCTCTCCTCAGGGCCTGGAGGGCTGAAGTGACTAGTGGCTGCGAGAAGTCACAGTGACCTGGGCTGGAATTCATGGCACGCGTTTCACGGAGCAAGGTGCTGAGATGCCTAAACCTCCGAGCCTCCTTCCCGAGCTTTGTGTGGCAAAACTTGGAGGCTTGTGAGCACCAGATGAGCGCAGGCGTGCGGAGGTCTGGCAGCAGCTGCAGCTCCTGGCCAGCAGAGCTCAGCTTGGGGCTGGTGCCTGTGTCCTTGTGGGGCGGGTGGTCCTGATGCCCCTCACAGTCCCGTCCCCGCCTTTCCCCCCCTCTTCTGGACTCGTCCCGTCCGCCAGGATTCCTTGTCCATCTCTGGGCACATGCACACGCTGGTCGATGCTTCTCTAATTCCTCTTCCGGTCTCTCCTCCAACCACAACCTCCTCACCGAAACCAAAGCGCAGAGAGGTGCCTTGTTCTTGTGCCGTCAAAGCCCTGGCCAGATGCCGTTTTAGTGACACATCCCGCTCTGTGACCAGGCGGGGCCCGCGTCAGTCCCTCAGGACTGCGTCAGGTGTTCCTCTTGTTCTCGGTGAGCAGACATCGGGTGGCCTGCGTCTCCTTGGTGCACACCGGCATCTCAGCCTGGCCATGCAAAGGACTGTGCTTGTGATCTGTAGAGGTGAAAATACTTTTCTCTTAAAATATTTTTATGGTAAGCATTTCGATAACAAATATCTTATTCCATCAATAGTCTGTATTTTCTTACATCAAATATTTATCTTACAAGCGTCTCTTCTTGCTTAAGTTGGAGAAAGTTTGAGGAGGGCAAGGAATGCTGGTTTGATTATATCAGCAGAAATCTAGGCTTTTGGACTTACTCATATTTTAAGTCCCCGGAGGGGACTAATTTTCCTGAGAACTTTGTATTTTAATCATAAACAGACCCGATTCAGTAATACTTTCATAAACCTTTGGCTGAGACTTTGGTACTAATGTCCTGACTTTTTAGAAAGAGAAACATATTTTTGTGGGTTGGCCAAGAAAAATAGGTCTGAATTCAAATAAAAATAATGTATTTGTTATTTTAAAGAGATTTTTTCCACCCAGCAATGTGCTAAAGTTTTTGCTAATTTAGTTGTCCAATATTGGACATGATGTTGGCAGGGGATTGATGTATTTCCTGTGGCTCAACAGAATTATTTGAATTTAAAAGCTTTTGCCTTTGACCTGGGCATAAGTTATGTAAGATTGTACATGATTATTTAACTGTTGACTTTTATTCCTTTTGTTGTAGATTTTACTAAAAGGATGAATCCTATGTCTTATTTTCTTAAATATATTTGAAATGGTAAAATGCAAAGACGTATTGTTTTCTCTAAGGGACTTAGATGTATCTCCTCGTAGATACATGTGCAGACCATCCCCGCTGTTAGCGAGCGGCTGAAATGGCTCTCTCTCTGGCATCCCTCTTGGCTTCTCTGACATTTTATCTCGAAGCTCACCTGTGTGATTGGCAAAAGTCGCTTCTTTCTGCCTCCTGCATGAAATGTGGTCCTCTCCCTAGATGTGGCTTTATTTGCATGGCCTTGGTGAACTTCTGTATTCCCAGTTTCTCTTCCCATCCCTCCAGCCCTGGGTGTATTGGCTGGTAACGCGCTCAGAGTACAAGGTCAGACTCAGCATGCATGAAAAAATTATCCACCTGGATTCTCCCTTCCAGGCAGAAGGACGAGTGGTCCCTGGCGAAATAAGGGGACATGAGTGAAAACCTGTGGTTTTGGACCTGGCTCTGGAGGGAGTTGTACAGTATCCAACAGCTTCCACATACAGGATTACTCCTCCTGGGAAATTATGAGTGATTTTCAAATGTTTCCTAGATCTAGGAAATTCTGTGATGGCCTATGCTTTTCTTATTTCTTTTAGTTTTACCATGTGTCTCTTAGAGTTTGAATTTATTTTCTTCCTTCTCTTTCACATTTTATCTGTTGCCAGGTGGGATAAATTGCACCTGTACTCTTGTACGTATACATCTTTCTACTTCCCCAGCACCTGTTCTCCTGTTGGCCATGTTCCTCTGGACTGGACTGATGTCATTGTCCCCCCTTGGCCATCTGTCCCTTTCTAAAATCAATTCTACATATTCCTGTTTACTTAATCTTCCAAATTACCACTTGGGCTACCTCACTCAACTGTAAAAGCATAAAGGAATTCTCTACTGTCCCATGACATAAAATCAAACTCGTTAGCTTGGCATTCTGGGTTCTCTGCCATTGAAATTCCAGTTGTATTATTTTAGACATGATCTCATACCACGCTCACATGGATATTCTCCGGTGCAGGGGGCACTGTACCTTCCTGTGAAGTGAGTTCTGTTCCTTCTCCCGCAGATTCTAGAATGCTAGACTCCTCCCACCTCGGCCTTGTGTCGTTCATTCCTCAAAATCAGTCTTGATCACAGCGTACTGCCTGCTTGCTCTCAAACAGCACTCTGCTTGGAAATGGAGTGGTAGAACGAGGGACGCTGCTCACGCGAACCAAAGCGGGATCCGAGCCTCGTTCTGGCTCAGTAAACTGCGTCACCTCTGGCTTCTGGAACAGGGACCTGGGTGGAAATGGTCACACAATGAAAACTGATATTCCAAAAACCTGTCTAAAAAACGAAAAGATGGTAAAACTTTGAGGAAATCCCAACTATTTCGGTTAATGATCTTTTCACAAAATGCCGGTTCCTAACATCTTGGAACTAGATGCGAGGTGTTGTGTGTTTTTTAATTATAGTGGAGTGACGCTGTCGTGGTGCCACGTAGGAGCAGGTGGTGATGTGCCTTGGTCAGAAGGCGTGGCTCGCCCCCTCTCTGAGGCTCTCATCAGCCTGTCCCCTCTGAGCGCCCGCGCTTCATCTGGATAATTGGGGAAGTTACCTCTTTCTTCCTGATTCGGTTGTTAGAACCTTTAACGATCACAGCATAGTGGTTAACAGCTTCTACTCTTGACTCAGAAAGAAGTTTGATTTTTGTGTCTGTCAGCTGTGTGACTGTGGCAGTGCTGATGAAATCTTTCCTGTTTCAGTTTTCTTATTTATAAACTGATAGATGATAGAATGTATCTCATGGATTTGGGAAGGATTAGATAAAATAATATAGCACAACAATTGCTAGTTATGTGAATAATATAGTTCAGTAGTCAATAAATGCTAGTTTCTTTGATTACCATGTGTTAGTTCAACCTTAATGTAGAACCTGTTTTCTCTGTCGTTTACCCTGGTCTCACAATTGTTGCAAATTCTCAATTATTAGGAAGTAAACCTGCTCCTTTTAATACAATGCCTTGTTGCATAGCAAGATAAGCAAATTAGGTACAGTGATCTAGTCTTTTATCAGAGTCTAAGTTATGATTTTTTGTATCTAAAATAAATTCCTAGTATATGATCAGTATTATCTTTGTAATTTCCATATGTCTGAGATGGTTAAGCTTTTCGTATAATTATACATAAGGCTAAAATCCATTGATTAGAAAACTATAGCCAAGAATATATTACTCTGCACATTCTCTGACTACTGGAACTATAAAAACTTTAAATAAGATACCTCTTATTATCTTGCTAAGAAGTGCTAGCATTATGGCACGTTTCTTTTATGTAAGTCAAACAGATGGTTTTCACTTGTAAATATTTTTATTTACTTGTGGCTATAATGTTCCTCATTGATCTTTGATTTAAATTCAGAGAGGTAGAATGCCTCTGAGTTCAATCTCCAGTACCACACACACACACACACACACACACACACACACACAATTTAAATAAATAAATAAATGAATGAATAAACATAAAAACAATTGTGATGATTCTTAAGCTGCCTTTCTCAAATTGCAGCCGTAGATTTTATAGCACTACAGCATTTTTGTCCCTTCTTTTTCAACAGGATAGCTTTCTCCAAAAGGATATTTTAGTGTGAAGTAAGCTGACAAGCACGTTCAAAGCATGGAATCCATGTAATTTTATCAGTTAGTATTTATATCGAAGGTATTAATAATAATGGCGAAAGCCAACGTGCTGACTGCTCTCTGCATACCAGGTTAGTGCCGGGCGCCATCTCTCAGGATTGGAAGGATGTGACATAAGCCTTCCACTCCTTTTAAAGGTGGGGAAACCAGTCTTTTCCTCAGCTACCTGTATGATGTGACCCACCTACTCATTGTTGGAGATATAAGTTAAAACTAGTTGAGTCTGATTCCTAACCCGGTAGGTTTTATTCTACAGTTGAAAATATAATAATGAATTTGTCATTGTTTTTATTCACTGAAAGATTTCTTTAGTATGGACACTAGGCCTTGATGTTCACTGTTGATGAAACAATTTCTGCCTCTGTTGTCAAATACCCTACTGTCTTGTGGGGTCCCCAGAGGCCCGGACTCATCATCATGCCCGTGATGAAGTAGTCGAGGTGGGCGTAAGGCATCTGCGAACGTCGCAGGGGACATGACGGGCAGATGCGAGGATTCTGTCCCCAGCACTAGGGCGGTGTAGATAAGTGGATGATGTTCACGTGGAGCCTGGAAGCTCCAGGGAACTGGAAGGGGTAGAATCTGGACAAAGAGCCAAGAAAGTAGGTGGGATTTTGTTTGTGTCGAGAGTGTAGTGGACCTGCGTGGACAATATGGGTAGCGGAACTCATGCAGGTTCAGCTTTTGAAGGTGTCTATATAACATTAAGAGCCCGTGTTGGTGAAAGAAAGAAGGAGTCAGCACTGCTCCAGGTTACTGGAGGAGTGGGGTTTTCTTGTACCATTAGGGTCTGTGGAAAATGGTTTTGAGAAGAGTGAGTCAAAAGGAGAAAAGTTTAGTTCTGAGGATAAAAATAGCCTCCTCTGCCCGGGGCGCTGTTTTAGAGATTGAAGAAATAAATTTGGTAGAGATGGGGAGGGAGAGCTGACTGGTGCTGCCATTATTGAGACATGGTCTTCTATGAATGAAACACTGGAGGTGGGTGATTTCAATAGGGCGGAGGGCTGTGCACCAGGTTGTCAGAAGGCTGAGGAGAGGAGGAGGCAGGCAGCATGGAGTGCTAAGAGAACTTGATGGAAGGGGTGGGGTTGTGTTGTTTAAATGTTAGGGGAAATCGGTATCCGGCCGCCTGCTGATGGGAAGGAGCCCTCCCCCACTTGATAGGGTCGTTTGCTGAAAATTTAAAGTTAGCCCCTGATTACTCACAATAATAAGCCAGATTTCATCATGCTTCATATTGGATTAGTCCCTTCTGGACTCTTTCAAAGACCTTTCTGGTTTCCACCGACCTAAATGGTTTTGTGTTACTGGAATACGTCTTGTTGTCTATTTCTTCCAACAGGTTATTATGGGTCTATGAAATAACACTGGCCTTGATTCTTATCCCAAGAGATTCTGACATGAAAATGTCGATGCGAGGGACCTTTTTATGTCTGTTAGGAAGTATGCTATGGCTGGTGATTTTGTTTTTGTCTTCTGCGTGCGTGGTTTATAAGGAGAAGATGCAGCTGTTCATTGTCCTTTTTTAGCTTCTCTGATTACTTGCCTATTTTATTGGTGCTCTTAGGTAAGATGTTGACATATGAGTCATCATGCCGTATGGTGCACAACACTTGCAAATACTGATGTATATATGACCTTCAAAATAGAAAGGGAACTGAAGGGTTAATCTTCACTCTGTGCTGAGCTGCTCTTTGCTGGAATAATACCGCCCAGGGACTTACCGTGAATAAGGAGATAAAAATTGGACCGGAGTTTGCTGGTTTCTTTTCAATTCCCCGTGTGATTATAAATTTAACAGGTTGTTAATATTTGAACTTTAATAATGGTTCTGTGGGTTGAAAAACACCACTGTGATTTTAAGGTGGTCTGGAAGACCTGGGCAATTGTTACACAATTTAACTTCTTGAATCTCCAGTTCTCATTACAGCAATTTTGATGACAGTAAAAACACAACTTTTTTTTTAACCCTAAGATTCAGGTGTTATATGTATGTATATGTGAATCTTGGCACTATGTTTAGGGTTGCTTTTTGTTAGTTCATTCCTTTTTTACTTTTTTAGTATTTTTATTTTAGTTGAATAAAAATTTTATGTTTGCCATGTACAGCGTGTTGCTTTGAAATATGTATACATTGTGGAATGGCTTAATTGAGCTGATTAGTATAAATATTAGCTCACATGAATGTGTTTATTTGTAGTGAGAACACTTTATTTTTTATTTTATTTTATTTTTTTGTGGTACTGGGGATGAAACCCAGGGGCATTCTACCTCCAAGCTACACCCCGGGCCTTATTTTTTATTCTTTATTTTGAAACAGGGTCTCACTAAGTTGCAGAGGGCCTCACTAAGTAGCTGAGGCTGGCTGCAAACCTGCCATCCTCTGCTCTCAGCCTCCCAAGTACTGGGATTACAAGCGTGCACCATCACACCGGGCTGTGAGAACACTTTAAATGTATTCTCTTAGCTATTTTTAAGAATAGAGCACATTGTTATTAACTGTGGTCATTACAGCAGATCTCTTTCACACATTCTTCGTATCTACCTGGAATCTTGTTTCCTTCGACCACCGCACCCCCACTCACCCTCATATTCCTGCCCCCTGGTGACTTCTGCTCGCTACTTGTATGAATTCAACTGTTTTAGTTTCCACAATGAGTGAGATCCTGTGGTATTTGTCTTTCTGTGCCTGGCTTATTTCACTTAACTCGATGTTCTCTGGGTTCATCCATGTTGTCATAAATAATAAGTGCACGTCTTTTAAGAGCAGCGTGTGTCTATATAGCACTTTTCATTTGTCATTCATCTGTGAACGACCACTTCGGCTGCTTCCATTTCTTGGCTACTGTAAATGATGCTTTAGCAGACATGAATGTGCGGATCTCTTTGACACGTTGATTTTGTTTCCTCTGGGTGTACATCCATTGGTGGGACGACAGGAGCACACAGGAGCTCTAGTTTTAATTTTGTAAGAAACCTAGTGACTGTTTTCCACAATGGCTGTACTAATTTCCATCCTCACCAACTCTGTCAAAGTTCTTATTTCTCTGCATCCTTTCCCATCCTTATCTTTTCCTTTTTGATAACAACCATTCTAACAGGTGTAGGGGATATTGTGGTTTTAGTTTGTATTCCTCTGATGATTAGGAATGTTGAACGTTTTTTATTTTATGTTAGATCTGTTGGCCATTTGTATGTCTTGTTCTGAGGAAATATCAGGTTCTTTGTTTTTAAAATTGGGTTTTCTCTTTCTATGAAGTTTGAGTTTCTTATATATTAATGATGGAATCTCCTTCTCAGACGTGTGGTTTGTCAGGAGTTCCCCGTTCCTTAGGTAATATCTCCACTCTTGATTATTTCCTGGGCTGTGCAGAAGCTTTTTGGTTTAATGTCATTTCATCTGTTTTGCTTTCCTTGCTTACGCTTCTGCGTTCATATCCAACAAGAACTAGCATTTCTTATATTTTACTCTTCTAACCCACATCAGGTAGATTTTGCATTATTCCTCTTGTTTTCTGGATTAGAGACTTGAGGCATCCACAGGTCCTGTAGCTTGCTGAACGTTGCACAGTAAGTGTATCCTGGCTTCAGATCTAGGTCTTTCTAGCGCTCAAACCCATACTATGTTCTAGAAAACTACAACTGTGTAGACAAAGATGGCTTATTCGTAACCTGCCATTCTCAGGGCTGAGAGTGTCCCTGGATACGCGTTGGCGTCTGAGTTTTGATCTTTGAACACACATGGCGTCCTCGCTGGCCGTGTAGGACCTCTGACCTCATCCTCTGCCGGGGATGAGCTTTTCCCGTGACAGCCTCTGGTGTCTGCCGTGTCCTTCAGGTCTTTGCTCCTCACCGAGACCTTCCTGGACCTCTGTTGACAGCTGTCTTGCTGCCCCAGCTGACGTCCCCATTGCCACCTGTACATTCTCAGCTCTCCCTAGTTTATTCATTTTTAACAGAACTCCCTTTTCTGCATATAGTTTGCATATTTACTACCCCATTCATTGGCCATTTCCTGCCCGTGTCTATTCAAGGATAAGCTTCAGGAGAGCAGGGGTCCTTTCTGTTCTTTTCTCCCATCATCCTCAGTGCCGGGACGACCTTGCATGTCATGGGCATTCAAGAATTGAGTAAACAAGTAAATAGACGTGAGAACCCCTGAATTCATTTATCAAAGAGTTACTGTTTTTTGAGTTTGTTGCTAAGGAAAGTATTCATAGCTTTGATCAGATTTACACTTTATCACACCAGACCCAAAGTTTACCGGCAGGGGTCGTCATTCATATGCTTTTTAAGTTGAATCAAGAGAACCATATATGTGTGGTTTACGGCCGTATATATGTCATAGAAATATGTAATATCAAGGACTAGTAAACTAGTTCACTTAAAGCTTTTCCTTGGGATCATTTTGTTTGTTGGTTTTTGAGGTACTGGGGATTGAACCCAGGGGCGTTCTACCTCTGCGCTGCACCCCCAGCCCTATTTTTTATTCTTTATTTTGAAACAGGGTCTCACTAAGTTGCAGAGGGCCTCACTAAGTAGCTGAGGCTGGCTGCGAACCTGTGGTCCTCCTGTCATTTTGGAAAGGTTAAAATCATAGATTGAAGATTATCAGAATTCACATTAACGTGTTAACATTTATATATTTTTGAATGTTGCCATGTAAGACGTCAGACTACATTGTGGAAGTTCATGGCACATATTTGTTACAAATACACATCGAAAATGACGGCTGTGGTAAATGATGGCTGTGGTCTGTGTCCTTTGGAACACACCCAGGTCTCCATTCGGTTACACAGGAGTTACTGGGCATGCACAACATGCCACAAAATGGACTAAGGACTGGCCATCTTATGGCCAAAAAGAAAGGATTGCTGTCCTTGATCATGTAACCAACGGTCCACAGTGTCGCGGGATGAGCAAGAGCACCTGGGAGCATGCGCGGGGTGCAGACCTGCGGGGCCACACAGGTCTGGCTCCTGCACTCTGAGACCTGTGCTCCTCTACTTCTCAAAGATCAGACACCCTTGCTGATCTCTCTGTCTCCCATGTGTGGACTGCTTGTGAAAACTGAATAATGTTGATCAATCATTTAGTAAAACAAGTCAGAATAAAAGTTTCTCTTGGATACATTGGCTTAATGATACTCTTCTTGCTGAAAAGGTCTTTGGCTTATTTTCCAAAGAAAATGAAGGAGAAATCATTTCCTTATAAAGAGATGTTCACCCTTACAAGGGTTTATGGGAATGCACATTAAGCTTCTTGCTTATAGTTTAGCAAAAATTAAAACTACTTTTAATATAAAATGTTTGCAAGGACATAGCCCAACAGGCACATTCATGTACTGTAGGTTGGAATGTAATTAATGAAGCTTTTGTGAAAGCTGATTTGGCATATCTATCTTTGATTTAAAATTCTACATCTAGGAAGATTACCTACAGAAATATTTGTGCATGGATGAGTATGCTAATTGTTGCACAAATAAAATGCGAGAAACAAGCTACATTCCATTAATGGAGGAATGACTAAATCAATTTTATATTTGTACTCTGGGATTCTCTGGGGCTATTAAAACAGCTGAGGTAAAGACATAGGTATTCAGAGATTTGCAAGACATGTTATTAAGTGAAAAGAACAAGTTTCACATAATTGGTATAATATGTTTTAATTCTTGTAAAAAAATTAAACCTGAGTGTATGGACATATTGGTTATGGAAAATCATAAAAAGGAAATTGGAGGGATATTGTCCAAATGGAGGTCATGGTTAATTTTGAAGAGGGGACTTAGAATTATAGGGGTGATATATTTTATTCTATATGCTTTAGCATTAGTTAAGACTTTTCTGAAACAACTTAATGAGGAAATACCCCCTGTAATATTTTCTATAATTCCTAAGTGGTTTCTTTTCTCCTTCCGTTTCTTTTCTTCACCCATTTCCCCATCCCATCTCAACACCCACATTTTGCTCTAATTGATACTTTACTTGATGGCCATTTTTAAAATCTTAACATACTTTTATTTTATTTTATTTTATTTTATTTTATTTTATTTTATTGCGGTACTGGGGATTGAGCCCAGGGGCGTTCTACCACCGAGCTACACCCCCAGCCCTATTTTTTATTCTTTATTTTGAAACAGGGTCTCGCTAAGTTGTGGAGGGCCTCACTAAGTAGCTGAGGCTGGCCGCGAACCTGTGATCCTCCGGTCTCAGCCTCCCAAGTACTGGGATTACAAGCATGTGCCACCACACCCGGCTTACTTAATTTTAAATTTCACTATCTTTGTAGTATTTAGAATTATAATTTTCCCTAAATTAGTATAGTAAAATCTTTCAAGATGAATAGCCGTATAGTAGGCTTATTTTTATAAACTTAAAAACACTTTTGTAATTATGCTTTTAGTAAAAAAGAAATGTTACGTATTTCCTAAAATTTTATTTTGGACTTTCCTCACCCTCTGAAAAACGAAACCTCTTCCCTTCTGTATTGGTCATTGGTGACTTCTCTGCGTGGGATTTGCACTAAATCAAATTGCAATCTGTTAAATCAAGGGTATTTTTATTTTTCCAGCTTGAACAGTACCTGTGGAATCTCTGGGCCCAAGTTTATAAATTCTTGCAATTTCAGTCTAGTTCTGTTTCTTTTCTGTGAAACATAGAACAGCTGGCTAGTAATACATGCAATTAGTAATTTAGAGCTGTTAAGACACATGCACCCGACATTTCCTTACGAATCAAAGTCAACTCAAACAGTTAAGCTTCCGTGTCCTGTTTTTCAGAATAATTCATTCATTACCTTCAACTCACCTTTAAAAATTTCTGTGGCAGCCTCCTCTCAGTGATTAAAAAATGAAACATAAGCCGGGCATGGTGGCACACACTTGTCATCCCAGTACTTGGGAGGCTGAGACAGGAGGATCAGGGTTCGCGGCCAGCCTCAGCTACTTAGTGAGGCCCTCCGCAACTTAGGACAGCCTCAGCAAGTAGTGAGACTCTCATCAACCTAGCGAGACCATTTCAAAATAAAAATAAAAAATAGGGCTGAGAGTGTAGCTCACAGATAGAACACCCCTGAGTTCAATCCCCAGCACCACACAAAAGAAACAAACAACCTCTTTCTGTTTCATGACTGGAGAACTGTAGCTCAGAGTGGGGCGAGAACCCAGCCCCTGTCACACAGCTATCATGCACTGAATCAGGCACCCACATGTTTCAAAATAAAGAATAAAATAAATAAATAAATAAAACATACATCAGAGAAGAGACGCTGACAGTCCATGAATTTAGGTAGAGGGTCTATGGTGTTTGAAGTTTTTCAAAATAAAAATTTTAAGGAAATGCGGGCGTGTCGCTCAGTGGTAGGTGATGTGCTAGCTCATGCCAGGCCCTGGTATCAACCATCGCCGTCACCATGAAATTCTTTATCCCCCTAGTTCTTTTTATTTATTTATTTTTACAACTGCAGAGTGAATTCATTCTTGTCTGAATGGGGCCATTGCACCTCACGATGTAAAAACATCGTTTGCAATGCCAGTTTATTCTTATTTAAGGAACAAAGTCATCAACTCAATGCTACTTACCTGTGGCCACTGCTGTTCCTTGCAGTCTCGCCCATGGCCGCGCACGCCTGCCAGGGACTGGCCAGGTTTCCCTTTGGTTTTGCATTCGGGTGTTACTTGAACAAGCCGCCACCTGCTGGAGATGTCAGCTTGGGTTGCGCCACTGGACTCAGAGACTGGATGAGATGTAGGTGGGAAGATGTTCCTGGGAAGCCCGGCCCAGGCAGAGGGTCAGGAGCAGAGCCTGTTCCTGGAAGAGCAGCTCACTTGTGTGGATGGCCTCCTGTGGCCGCTGCAGGCTGCAGGAAGCTCTTTGTCGTCACCCTTATTCTCTGCCTGTGCCCCCTTATCAATGGGCCTCACTCGGCTCCCTTCCGGGGTGCATCTGCTCAGAGCAGACCTGTGTGAACGACAAGGCTTGGGTGCTGTGGCGCCAGCTCTCCTCCCTCCCCATCCCTGACGTCAGCCCTGGCAAACTCAGTTTGCTGGCTACGCCTTGTGCATTAGCACTTTGTCTGCAGGTCACACGCTGTCCCCACAAGTAGCTCTCCTTTAAGGAGGGAAGATTTACATGTGGGTGCCTGATTCAGTGCATGATAGCTGTGCGACAGGGGATGGGTTCTCACCCCACTCTGAGCTACAGTTCTCCAGTCATGAAACAGGAACAGGTTGTTTGTTTCTTTTTTGTGGTACTGGGGATTGAACCCAGGGGTGTTCTATCTGTGAGCTACACTCTCAGCCATATTTTTTTATTTTTATTTTGAAATGGTCTCGCTAGGTTGATGAGAGCCTCACTACTTGCTGAGGCTGTCCTTGAACCTGCGATCCTCCTATCTCAGCCACCCAAGTACTGGGATTATAAGCGTGTGCCACCATGCCTGGCTTCCTGCAGGTTTTTTAATGCATTGCTACTTTCAATAAGTGTTTTCTGGCTTTCTATATCTTTACTGTCTGAGCTAATTGCTCCATTTAGTTTTTTTTTCTTTTTTTTTTTTTTTTTTTTTTTTTTTTTGTACTGGAGGGTGAACCCAGAGGCATTCTACCTCCGAGCTAAAGCTCTGGCCTGTTTTTATTTTTTGTTTTGAGACAGGGTCTCCCTAGATTGCTGAGAGTCTTGCTAAGTTCCTGAGGTTGGTATTGGACCTTGGATCCTCCTGTCTCAGCCCCCTAAGTACTGAGATTACAGGACTGCAACTTCACGCCTGGCGCTTTTTAATATTTCACCAAAATATTTGTCAGGTAAAGTAAAATGCTTTCTCTAGAATGTATGCCCTTACCCCGTGTGATCACAAAATATTGAAAAGCAGCTCTGCTCCGGGCCACCTTGCTGACGAGCTTACCTGGGGTAGAATGCGACCATGCTCTTCTCCCGAGCTGTGCTCTCCAAGCCGGTCCTTTTCTGATTCCACCAAGGCGCCTCGGCCCTAAGCAGGGAACTAATTCCTTTTTAACTGGCCTTTAATTTTTTTTTGGGGGGGTAGATACTGGGGATTGAACCCAGGACCATTCTCCCTCTGTGCCATGCCCCCAGCCCTTTTCATTTTTTATTTTGAAACAGGTCTCACTGAGTTGCTGAGGCTGGCTACTAACCTGCAATCCTCCTGTCTCAGCTTCCCAAGTACTAGGATTTCAGGCGTGCGCCCCAGTGCCCAGGATATGATGCTTCATGTTATTGATTTTGTTCGTTTATTGGTCTCTGACCTTTCTTTCTTTCTAATACACTCAAGCTTCTTCAGTCTTGTCTTCCCGCCTCTGATTTGATGACATTTTCCAGGGTGGGTGTATCTGTGCCATGCATGGACTTTGGCGACACTATAAGTAGGGCTTTTCCCTTTTCTGGGGAATCTGCGAGGCCTCTCTCAGTATCACATGTGTGGTCCATCACATCTTCACCCTAATTCCTAGCTGCCCTCTGGCTGTCCTCCAGAAGCCGTCAGCCAGTCTCCCAGGTTGCCGCTGTGGCAGTCTGTCCGTCCTGTGACTTGTGCCTCTCACCTGTCCTGTGGTGTGTCTGGTTCCTACTGACGAGCGTGGATGTCGGCCTTTGCCCTCTTGCGTGGCTCCTCCCGGCTTCTCCGCGGGAGCATCGACAGAGCTGAGGATGCTGGGTACTTCTCTCCAGGCCCCCTCCCCCAGTGCTTTCTTAGGGCCTTTGCTTTTCTAGAAACCCCAGGATTTTGCCCTGAGAATGTGACTTAAACCTGGGCCTTTCCAACCTTTCCACCGTCTTTTCTGCCTTGTTCCATCAGCCGGGCCTGGTGGGCTTTTCTCTGCGGCTCTTTCGTTACTAATGGTGTCAGGGATACAGGTGCGTTGAGGAGTCGCCTGTACCCAGGTCCTGCTCTGCTGGGGCCTGTGAAGTACAGCAGAGGTACTTCTGTGTTTTAACTGTGCTTTGTACCTTGATGGTACAGATGAGATCTGAGAACTCTGTTGCTTCAACCTAGTCAATATGTTTGCCTCAACTACTTTGTAATTTAATTACCAGTGTCACACATTTTCACGTGATTGAATGACTCTTTTAAGTTGGAGTTTTCTTAATATTTCACTTGATGGCTGAAAGAGTGTTTATGGTCAGACACACCCTTGCCCCTCACAATTCCATTTCTTTTATGTAGAGGTGATGTTCAAAAGGTCCAGCCCAGAGCCACAGTGGCGTGGCCCGAGGAGGGAGTGGCTTTGCATGGAAGGTCTAAGGGACCTCCAAAGCCTGAGAAACCCAGTGTGCTGTCAGGGATCAGGGAAGCAGGCAGCCAGGGACTGTTAGAGGAATCAGGATGAAAGCTATGAGACTTATTTTAGAAATTGCCTAATGACGAATTCAGTCTTTTGAATAGGAAATAGTATTTAGTATTCAAAAGGTTTCTCACATAAGTGTAAAAAGGTAGCTCTGGCCCTTGAAAAGCTAATCTGAATAACAAAGGCTGGGCTGACTACAGGGACCTGGGAAAGGCTTTTGAGGCACTTCCTTCCTTTGTCTTCCCATGAAGATATCTTGCATTGTTCACACACAATTGCACTTGTCCACGCGCCAAGCCCCGTAGATGTGCAAGTGTTAAAAATATATTCTCACTGTCTAATACTTTAAAATTTATTTTAAATAGTTATCAGTTACTATGTCTAATTCTTTAAAATTTATTTTAAATAGTTATCAGTTACAAAGTCTACTTTTCTTTTTCGGTACTGGGAATTGAACCCAGGGGCATTCTTCCTCCAAGCTACATCCCCAGTCCCCCACTTTTTTATTTTTTATTTTGAAGCAGGGTCTCACTAAGTAGCTGAGGCTGGCCGTGAACCCGGATCCTCCATTCTCAGCCTCCCAAGTACTGGAATTACTAGTGTGCGCCACCATGCCCAGCCCAAAGTCTACTTTTCCACCTGACCGCAGCACTACATAATAAGTTTCTTTATATAAGAGAGAGCATTCCTGTTACTGGCAGTCCATTCCACCCTGGTCTATCATTTGGAAGACAAATGAGCAGACATCTGACTCCTGTTTTGTCTGGACATTTTAAGAGTAAACATTTTGAGAATAGAATAGTTCTGACCCCTGAGTGTGACCTAAATAAATATTTCATTTTTTTGGAAATGAAAGTAACTGATATCTGCTCTATTTTCTGTGTATAATTTGTCCCGTAGATCATTTATTTAGTCATTTTTGCTAAAAATTGTAATGAGTCTCCTTCTCTGAAGGCATCTCTTCCTGGCAAATATTGATAAGAAAGTCTTTCCTATAAAAGGGGCTGAAGTTTTTTAAGTCCGTCTGCAAATTATAAATTCTGGATTTAATTATATCCCTAGGGATAAACTGGAGGAAACCAAAAGTACTAACATAATTAGGCCAAATTGTATAATCAAAAGCAAATGATATGGTTATTAAAACTAATGAAACGATTGCCCAGCATTTAATTCATTCCTCAAATTCGAGAAATTTTAGGAAAACCTCAGTGTGTGGAGATGGACATTCTAGCTGTGGCCCATCCAGGCAGCCCTTCCCCAGACCGTCTGTCGTGCAGATATTTGCTTTACAAATGGTTGTGTGCCTGGAAGCGGACAGGGGACAGTTGTCAGGCATGAATGAGGGGGACAGTGCGGGGAGGTGGGTGTGACTCCTTGCTGAAGGGAGAAGGACCAGAACAGAGGCCAGGAGGGAGTTGCTTGGAGGGCACTGCTGGGCACCTGCTCCAGCCCCAAGAACAGAGGCCGGGAGTTGCTTGGAGGGCAATGCTGGGCACCTGCTCTAGCCCCGAGCTGCACCCCCAGCCCGTTCGTTTTCTAAAAGTGGTTGTTCTCTAATATCGCCACCTTCATTTCATATAAAATGAACACAAACCATGAATTGGCGAAATCTATATGACATCTGAAGATTAATATCACTAGTTTGTAAATATTTTTTTAAGCTAGGCGTGGTGGCGCACGCTTGAAATCCCAGTACTTGGGAGGCTGAGACTGGAGGATCCGGGTTCGCGGCCAGCCTCAGCTACTTAGCGAGGCCCTCTGCAACTTAGTGAGACCTGGTTTGAAAATAAAGAATAAAAAATAGGACTGGGGGTGTAACTCGGAGGTAGAATGCCCCTGGGTCAATCCCCAGTACCGCAAAAACAAAAACCAAAGAAAAATTTTTTTTTAATTCAGAAGAACAAATGAGCTCCTGCTAAATAGATAAATAGGTAAATCTACAAAGAGCAGATATGGCCACGTCACAAATATGATTGTATTAGTCTTGGTTCCCCACAGAGACAGAACCCAGAGCATGGATGGGCGTGTGGATATAAAATGTATATGTGATGTGTAATAATTACCAGAGAGAGGGGATTATTTTGAGAACTTACACATGTCCTACCATTGATCTACCCCAGGCCCAAGAGAGAGATTTAGTATTAAGGATTGACTCACATGATCACGGAGTCTGAGAATTACCAAGATCTGTAGTTATTGGGCTGGATTCCCAGGAAAGCTTGGTGGTGTAGACATCAGTTCCAAACCCGCAGGCCGGAAGCCCGGGAAGAGCTGCCGTGTCTCAGTCCAAAGCCAGGAGAAGAACCAAGTGCCACCTCGTTCGTCAGCGGGGTCTCCTCCATCCTCAGCCTCTCGGTTGTGTGGGGTTCTCAGTCCACTGGATGAAGCCCACCCACATCAGTGCGAGCAGTCTCCTCTACGCAGTCATTTCCACACTCAACAGCTTAAATGTTCCTCTCGTCCCAAAATACCTTCCCAGACACACTCGGAGTAATGTTTAGCCACTAGTCTGGCATCATGTGACCCAAGTCAACTTGACACATAAAATTAAACAGCTCAATGACAGTATCTTTAACCTGACCTCTGTCATCTTAAAGTCAAACTTGAGTAACAACCCGATTTCTCACTGGTCAGATTAAATATGAGGTGGTGCATGTGTCTGTCTATATCTATCCATCCGTCTGTCCACCTCCTGCTTCCCTTTCTATCTGTCCAGCCGGGGAGCTAGTAAGGATGGAGAGGAGCGGGATATGGTGGTGTACTTGTAGCCCCAGCTTCTGGAGGAGACCTGAGTCGTTTATATTGGCATGGAGCTTGTGAGGGAGATCCTGGCTCAGTCTTCCTAGGAGGTCACTGTACCGATGTTCTTGAAAGGCAAGTCCTGAACACTGGCCTCAGTTTCCCTGTTCCCAACTATGCAGTCACGCCAGAGACCAACGGAGAATTGTCTCTCAACACAGAAAATAGAGGCTATGAAATGCAGCGTTCAGTGTGAGGTCGGTTGACATCGGTTGGCTTGGTCCTGTTAGGAAGCAATTTGACATTTAAGTACCTTTACAAAATGCTGCCGTGTGGATCTGCTGCGACCCCCAAAGGCCCATTGGTCAAACGCTTGTCCCTGCCCTGTGGTGCAACTGGGAAGTGGTGGGACCTTTCAGAGGTGAGGTCTGCTGGAAGAAAATTAGGTAATTGGGGCACATCTCTGCTTCCTGGACGCCTCAGAGGTGGCAGCTGTGCTCCATCACACATCTCCCACCACACCGCACTGCCTTGCCACAGGTCCGACCAACGGGCCACCCAGCCATGGTCCGAAACTTTCAGAACCTCCAGCCCAAACCTGTTGTTCCTGGGTGGATTATCTCGGGCACTTTGTCACAGCAGAAGAAAGTTGACTAACACAAACGTTCATGCCACTTGAAACATTCTTTTACAGATTTCCTTGAAAGAAACTAATCCTAAATATTAAAATATTATCTACAAATCCATCAGTTACTAGAGGCTTAAAACGGCCTGTCATGAGTGAATTGTTGAATGATGATATATTTATATCATAATAAATATAAAATTATGTTATATTGTAATAAATATAAAATTAGATGATTGAAATGGTTTCTGTAAAGATTGCAATAGAATGTTGCATTAAGTAGAAGCTATATTTTATTATTACTATGTAAATGAGGAAAAAGTATATAATTTCAGAAAACCGGAAGCACACACCAAAATGTGGTAGAAAAGATAAAAATGATCGTGTATCTTTTGGGGGAAAAGATGGAAATCATATTGCACCAGTACTGTATGGTCTTTGAGGTGGGATGTGTCTTAATCACTGCAGCCAGGCATCGCTCCACAGGAGATGGAGACATTCATGTTATTAATTGGTTTATGTCATTAATCAATTTTCAGGTTTGTTTTCCTTATGTGGAAGGCAGTGTTGAGTACCTACCTACTTAGCACTTCATTTGATCTTCATAGAAACTATGTGCTAAATACTGTCATCCTTCCCTGTGTGTGACTGTGTACAGAGGCACACAGGAGTTAAGTAACTTGCCCAAACCATCCTTTGGCATAGTCCACATTTCTATCTACCATGTGTGGCTGCTACATCAATACACCACATGGTTAATACTGTAAGTCATTGTGTTTATTTAATATTTGAATTTGTTTGGCATTTTTTATCAGATTCTGGGAATTAGGAATAATGTAATATTACCTATCTCATTAGTTTTCTTCATGTTAACCTCCAGCATTATAATAAAGTTTTGGAACCATAATTTGACATGGAGCATTCAAGTAAATCGTCCTTGTGCTAGACCTCGTGTCAGACATACCGTAGGTTTCATTTTATTACAGATCGCATAATCCCTTGATCTGTAGGAAGTCGACCAACTAGGTTTTGCTTCATTGAATTCACCAGAATACTGAATGCAAGGTTTGTATTGCTTTTATTTTATATATATATATATATTTTTTTTTTTTACAATATTGGGGATTGAACCCAGGGTCATTCTACCTCTGAGCTACACCCCCAGCCCTATTTTATTTTTATTTTGAGACAGGGTCTCAGTAGGTTGATAAGAGTCTCACTATTTGCTGAGGCTGTCCTCAAACCTGCGATCCTCCTGCCTCTGCCTCCCAAGTACTGGGACTACAGACGTGCGCCACCATGCCTTGCTTAAATTGTTGTTGTTTTTTTTAAATCTGCTTACTTCATCCCAGCTATTAACTGGTTTCAAGCAAGTTAATGACTGTACTTCCTTCGTGAAATCATCTTGATGCATTGGAAAATAATAAGCCAGTGCAGATCCTAGGACATGTTTACGTGAGTGGATTTGATACGAGACCCGCCATTGCTCTTGTTTATTAACAATTTCCAGTAATGAAGTGTAGCACTTCTGGGACCAAGACATCGTTTCTTAACTGTTTTCTTAACAAGCCCTTCACAATTAGCAGTGACAATATATGTATTTATCATCCAGAAACCAGCGTGAACCTGTGCGTTGGGTTCCTGTTGAAAGCCCCATTGAGTTGTGTGGGCACCAACCAGCCGTGACCTGTGCTCCGCCCTCTGCTTCCTTCTCTGCAGCCTCTGTTCTGTTCTTTCTTTGATTCTGTTCAGTTGACGTTTCTTCCAGCTATCTCATTTATTTGATAGGGCACCTTTTCCAGTTTGCCTTTTTCTCATGGTGAACTTTTCTCCCACTCAGAATACTAGACTGAAACATTGATTCTTTCACAGTGTCTCAGCTTGATTTCTAGGGCCGGTTTCTGTAACACACCCCCCCAGACTGCAGGGACCGTCCTGTCTGGGAACTTCTCTGTAATGTCCTGTTTCTTTTCTAGGCCTTTGATTCTTACCAAAGTTGCTTTTCAGAGATATTGCAATATAGTGATATATTTGTATAAAAAGTAATTTATACGAGTATTATTGCCTTTTAAGAAACAATACGATGGCCTTTCTTCTTTATCTTTTTTTGTTTTGTTTGTTTGACTGGGGATTGAACTCAGGGGCATTTTACCTCGAAGCTATACCCCCAGCCCTTTTTAATTTTTGTTTTGAAACAGGTTCTGGCTAGGATGCTGAGGCTGGTCTCAAACCTGTGATCCTCTTGTCTCAGCCTCCCAAGTACTGGGATTACAGGTGTTTGCTACCACGCCTGGCTTCTTTTTTTCTTTCTTTCTTTTTTTCTTTTGTGGTTCTGGGGATTCTGGGTATTGATCCTAGGGGCATTCTACCTCTTAGATACACCCCTAGTCCTACTTTATTTTTTATTTTAAAACAGGGTCTCACTAAGTTACCACATACTGTTGGCCTAGAACCTGGGATCCTCCTGTCTCAGCCTCCCAAGTACTGGGATTACAGGCAAAATGGCTTTTAATTCTAAAAGATTTTTTTGCTCATTGTAAAAATACTTCAAGTTATAAAGATACAGTAAAAATTACTTGTAATTTCTGCCACCCAGAAAAAGCCAGCGGTAATATGTCCCTTGATATAGCTCTTGATGTTAAATATTTACATGCTTTCCTTAAAATAAAAGTTCTCAAAAAATTTTACTAGGAATTCTCACTTTATATGCAAGTACATTTATTATCTGTTCACAATGTAATATTTTTTGGAACATGAATTTTATTTTCTTCCTGATCCGGCTCTGCCACTAACTGGTTGGCTTGGATCACATGCACTATGTAGTAACTCTGGGTCGCTCTTCTGTGAGGAAAACGGTGAAAAAGGGGGTGAAATCGAAAAACGTAGTTCAGTTTTCAGCATGTCAGCTCTGTCACCACAGAGGAATAGGAATGATTTTCTAGGCTTTATTTTCTCCTAATAATGTTTCCTGCCTGGTTGCGAGGACTGGCTGGCCCAGAGAGTGTATGTACGGCTTGCGATGCCTTCTGGATGGTTACCAAAGTGGTGTCTCTCTCTTTTCCCTAAAAATGTGACTTTTATAGGTAAGGTCTTTGCCATGCGGTGATATTCATGTTTGCAACACAGCCAGCTTATGAGATAAGGTTGTGATTTTCTGTATTCAGAGGAAGGAACTAGAGCTTGGGGTGGGGCACAGACTGACAGAGTTCTGTTGTCCATTTTATCACCACGCAGGCTCATGGGTCGAGTGTGTTTTTGGTCACAATTTTGCGTAGAGTGTTTGGCAATCTGTAATAATGAATATTTTACATATCAGCAACACAGCTCTATTACCCAAATTATAATGAGCCCCAGTCATCAGGAGCTTGTTATGTGGCTCAGTCATGTTGGGTAAATGATGGAGCACACACTTAACTCGTTAAAAGTTCTACATGTTTTGTTTATTGAAATACTTGAGGCTGCACCTGGTGGCACATCCCTGTAATAACAGTACTTGGGAGACTGAGGCAGGAGGATTGCAGTTTCGAGGACAGCCTCAGCAATGTAGCAGGAGTCTCAGCAACCTAGTGAGATCCTGTTTCAAAGTAAAAAAATTTAAAGAGGGCTGGGGGTGTAGCTCAGAGGTAGAATTCCCCTGGGTTCAATTCCCAGTACACACACACACACAAACGCACACACACACGCACGCGCACACACACACACAGGATTGAATTGAGGTTGTATTGAGGATTAAGGAGCTAACTGGCACCTGTTTAATACTTAATAGATTCTAGCAATTACTTTTATTTTTGTTTTCATGTATGTATGTGTATTTTAGTGCTTGGGATTGAACCATGTATTTTAAATTTGTAAGATTTTTGTCATTTTAAGAAGTTCTTTTTTGAGCCAGGCGTGGTGGCGCACGCTTGTAATCCCAGTACTTTGGGAGGCGGAGACCAGAGGATCCAGGTTCGTGGCCAGCCTCAGCTCGCGCATGTGCTCTCTCTCTCTCTCTCTGTCTCTCTCTCCCTCTCTACTTAGGCCCTCTGCAACTTCGTGAGACCCGGTTTCAAAATAAAGTATAAAAAAATAGGGCTGGGGGCGTAGCGCGGAGGTAGAGCGCCCCTGCGTTCAATCCCCAGTACCGCAAAAAAAAAAAAAAAGAAATTCTTTTTCTTTGTACTAGGGATTGAATTCAGGGGCATTCTACCTCCAACCTTCATCCTCAGCTCTTTTTATTTTTTATTGTGAAACAGGGTCTCACTAATTGCTGAACATTTTGCTAAATTGCTGAAGCTGGCCTCGAACCTGTGATCCTTCTGTCTTAGCCTCCCAAGTACTGGGATTACAGGAGTGTGCCATCACATCCAGGATGAAGTTCTTATTGGTAGCAAGAAAAGATTTGTTCATTTATTTTTTGTTATTGACTTAAATAAAAATTTTTTAAGAAATTTATTTTAGTTTCAACCTTAGTAAATCAAATTTTTATTTTAAAAGCATTTGTGCGCATGTATACTTCTACCACCCTGAAACCCATCAAGATGTTTGATTACAATGCACCAATAAAAAAGTAAAGAAAATAGTCTAGAATTCGAGAGAAAAAAAAGAGAAATTGATCATTTTGAATGAAAAGTTATATATAGTCTCTTAATACACTGAATTTGGTAAGTATAGTTCTCTTACCCATGTATTATCTCATTTCTAAAATATTTTTAAACATCACCGCAGTGGTATTCTTAGAAAGGCAGGGTCGGTGAGATTACAATATCCATACATTTCAACAGTTCATAAATCAGAGTATTTTTTCATTAATGTTCAAATGAACACCAGTGGGTTTTATTCTGGTAAGTGAACATCATCTGAGTCCAGACCCTTAAAAGTGGTTAAAACACTTCAGCTAAAGGGCGTCCACTTGGCCATTGATGTGTGGTGGGGGCTCCCTGACCAGTGCTCTGTATCATGGGGGTGCAGGCCAATCAGAAGAGTGTGAATGAAGAGATTCTAGGATATGAGTGGATATTGGACTTCATAACATCCAATGTGATTCCTCCATCCCAGAGTCCTGGTAACCAATGAGAGGCAGGCTTACATTTGGAACTTACTTTTGAGATTCCATTCTCCAGGTAGTGGGTGTAAAGATACCTACTTTCTGTTGTTCTCGATGGTTAGATCGATTTCAGGTCAGCACCATCTGGTCTTTTAAAGACCCATCTTGCCTTAGCTTCTACGGAGTCATGCTGTTTATGTTTCTAGACTGGAAACATTCATTTTTCTGGGAAATGGAAATTTCATGGACCATGTTGAATGCTATGTTTGATCAGTGTTTTCTGGAGATGAGGACATCAGGACTCTCGTTGCAGGGATGAAGCGCACATACAACGTTAGCATCACAGGGACTGAGGAAGTTCTCCTAGAATTTAGTGTTGAGTTCCCTTTAGCAGAGCTCAGTTTACATTACATGAACCACTGTGTCTAAAAGTCCAACAACTATTCATTTTCTTCTCGTAGAAGACATATTTATTGTAAAGGATCTTATTATTCTCTGGTATTTTCTATTCTTAAAAGGACTTGACTTAGGTTTTTCTCGTGACTATCTTGCTCTCGTGGGATGTAATGATCACGGAGTAGAGGCGTATTACACATTTCCTGACTTCGTTTCTCTGCGACGCTGCGGTAGGTTTTCATTCTCCACTGTGAAGTCGCTCTCCCCCCTCATGTTTTCATTGTTTCCCATGTATGATGGGAAATTACTTTCCCCTGTGATTTGGCTAATTAATCAAGTCGTTCCAACATTAACACAGACGCCTTCTGGAATTCTATTTGTGATACTTAGGGGACTTGGAAACAAATTCCCCCTGGGATTATTTTCCACCAAATGTAATCCAAAGGAAAAGTTGCTTAATTTCGTTCTGTCAACATCCAAATAAATATTTTCTTTAGGATATTATAGCTCATTAATAGTTAACATGGCTCTCATTAAGTTAGGAAAATCGTAGAGATATTCTTAAAAGTATGAAATAGATTAGTATTTTCATAGTAATATAGTTGAACTACATAGCATTTTTTTCTATTAAGAATAATAACGAAAACATTAGGGGAAAGATATTGTAAATTTGTTTAAGCGATTACCATAAGAGTTTCCATTTCTTTTTGTACTTTGTAAGAATAAAAATCAAAGGTAAATATAAAACTCAAGCAGGGGACAAATCAGTTTTAAAATGATAGTTTTTTAAAATTGTAAGCTTTTCTTTTAGGTAATTATTATTAAAATATTTAGTTCATTGGAACTCAGAATTTAATCTTTTAAATATTAGTACTCTTCATTTATGTGGTGAAAAATTAAGGCAGAATTCAGTCTTTTCTAATCACAAGCCGTACGACTTTGCTGTGGCTTCCACTTATTTTTTTAATGTGTGAAGGTACAGAAATACTTAGTACTTAAATAGGGGAACAATTGAGCCAAAAGATTTTCCAAATTTAAATGATAATTAGTAGTTTACCCAGAGTTTGTTTTCTTGACTCCTATTTGTGATTTCCAAAAATAAATTTTGATAAAACAGAAAAAGTGTATTATCTGTTGGCACTCTAAGGGGTTTGCAATTGATGATCCTCCTTTATATTTTTAGTATACTAGAAGAAATATTACTAACTTTTTCTAGAAATCTAGAACAAAATAGCTTCACATCACACTTCTATTTCCACCTGACCACCAGGCATCTACGACTTACCCTTCTCACCTCTGCTCATCAAACCATCAAATGTTCACTTTCTCTTTGTTAAGTGAAAAACTGAGACCAGTTAAATTTTACCCCCCCCAAAAAAAAAGTTGTAAAGCCAGGCAAAATTCCAGGCAGAATATTCAGAGTGCCCTCCTGGGGAGCTATTTGATTATCAGAAAAGAAGATTATCAAAAAGATTTGATTATCAAAAAGAAGAAATGAAGTACAGAGATGACCGGATGGTGCAGTGCCATTTGCCTTATTTGGGCATAATTCCACAGCTAGCTGGGATTGGCTGAGGCTTCCGTTCTTGGTGGCAGCTCATTGGCTTCCTCCTCAGGTGTACTGGAGTAGGTTGCTATGTGCTTCCACATCAAGCTAGGCTGTGGTTCACTGCATCCGGAGGCCCCTGTGCACCACATCTTATCATTCTTTTCTCTCCTATGGCTACTTTGACTCTTCCATCTCTTTTATAATATAGTTCACAAAACCTTTTCTCCTTTCTGAATGAGAACTTAATCTTTGGCTCTTTGGGTCTTCCTTTTTCTGTCAACCTGTTAAGGCAATAGCCTTTTCATGATAAATGTGACTCTTGATTGGTAAATCCAGCCAGGGCTCAGAATACTACCCCTGAGTAGCTTTGCCTCTGTGCTGTTAGGAGCAGCAGGCTTCTGTGGAGCAGGGGGCGTTAAGCCAGGGTTTCTCTTGCACCTCGGGATGTGAGCCCCTCCCCTAACCTGAGCTGTCACCTGGGGTCCCACCAGCTGCCCCAAGAACAAGAGCAGGAGGCTCCCTTGCTGGACAGCTGAGCTTCCTGCCTTATATCCTTCAAAATAAATTTTTTTAAATTTATTGTAATTATACATAATGGTGGGATTTGTTGTTACATATTTGTACATGCATATAACATACTTTGGTAAGTTTCATGTCTTCCCTCTTCCTCTTCCTCTAGTCTTCTCATCTCCCTTCTATTGTCATGCGATCCCCTCCCCATTTTTCCCCCTCAAAGTAAATCTGGAGCCAGGGGGCCTTTCACAGTGTTGAGAATCTAAATGTTTAGTCGGACATAAAAAGTCCCTCTACTCCCAGCAGGCACTTCAAATGTGTACTCAGAATAAAAAGGCTGGGTGTGGTGGCGCACGCTTGTAATCCCAGTACTTTGAGAGGCGGAGACTGGAGGATCCGGGTTCGCGGCCAGCCTCAGCTCTCTCTCTCTCTCGCTTGCTCGCTCTCTCTCTCTCTCTCTCTCTCTCTCTCTCTCTACCTAGTGAGGCCCTCCGCAACTTCGTGAGACCCGGTTTCAAAATAAAGTATAAAAAATAGGGCCGGGGGTGTAGCGCGGAGGTAGAATGCCCCTGGGTTCAATCCCCGGTACCGCAAAAAAAAAAAAAAAAAGGCTTAGAAGGGTTCTTCTGTGGGTGCCATTGTCCCCTGGCCTTTTCACGTCACCGTGGGACAAGTTTTCCTTAAAGAACCTCCTGCATGTATACGGGTGGTTTCCTGGCTGATGGCATCGCTCGGAGCAGTAAGCAGCTTTTTGTCTGTGGTCCCAGCGTCTCATGACTTCTGCCAGCGTTTATGAAGTATGGTAGGAGAGACCCTTCACAGATCTGCTTCTACCATTAATATATCCTTCGCATGATGTGTGGGGACTGCATATCGGTGGGCTGCGTCACAGTTGTTGACATTTACTTTATCTTTGAAAATCTTCTCCACCACTCACCCATATGTTTTCCCCCTTCTGCCATCCGCCTGATTGGATCGCATTTAGGATTTAGTTGTTTTATCTTTTTCTTGATTTGTTTTCTCATCCCAATGACATTTTACAATGAAAATGCTTCACGTGCAGCAGGGCACAATAAATATCAGGTGCGTCTCAAAGTCTCAGTTCTAGAGAGTTTTTTTAATTTATTTGATTAGGCAGTATGTTGATATTAAATTGTTTTGCCAGGTACACAGAGTACGTGTGATGCATATACACTGTTAAAATGTTTTGTGTTTGCCGGGCGTGGTGGCGCATGGTTGTAATCCCAGTACTTTGGGAGGCAGAGACCGGAGGATCCGGGTTTGCGGCCAGCCTCATCTCTCTCTCTCTACCTAGTGAGGCCCTCTGCAACTTCGTGAGACCCGGTTTCAAAATAAAGTATAAAAAAATAGGGCTGGGGATGTAGCGCGGAGGTAGAACGCCCCTGGGTTCAATCCCCGGTACCGCAAAAAAAAAAAAATGTTTTGTGTTTGTGTATAATCACCCAAAAATATTTATCAATGTGTGTGTCTTAGGTACTAGGTACTTAGTATTTATTTCCATTTTCAGTGACACTTATAAATTGCCATTTATGAGCTGGGTGTGGTGGCGCACACTTGTACTCCCAGTACTTGGGAGACTGAGACTGGAGGATCTGGGTTCACGTCCAGCATCAGCTACTTAGCGAGGCCCTCTACGAGTTAGTGAGACCCTGTTTCAAAATAAAGAATAAAAGATAGGGCTGGGGGTGTAGCTCGGAGGTAAAATGCCCCTGGGTTCAATCCCTAGTACTGCAAAACATAAATGAATAAATAAATAAACTGCCATTTATTTGGCAATTTCTGTGCATCAGTGCATAGCATACTTGCGCCATGTTCTATCTTACTTGGTTCTCTTAGTTGTCCTAAGAGGAATGTGTTTTTATTTTCTCCCTTTACAGAAGAAGGGACAGAGGTATAGAAGAGGTATATGGCTTGCCTAAGCCTATAAAACTGGCAAATGCTGGAGTTGGTATACACACTCAGGTATTTTTAACTCTTGAACCTGAGTGTTTTGTTTGTGGTACTGGGGATCAAACCCAGGGTCCTGCACATGCTAGGCAAGTATACCACCACTGAGCTGCATTGCCCACACTTGAAAAAAAAAAACCCATGCTACCTGGGCTGGCCTTGAGCTTGTAGTCTTCCTGCTGCAGCTTCCAGAGTAGCTGGGGTTACAGCATGTGCAACTGCACCAGGCTCTGCGATCTTAATTTCTTGGCTGGGCATTAAAGTGGAGAGAAGGGAAAGAAAGACGTGTATCGTTTGATCTGGGAGTTCTTTGACACTGTAGTTAACACAATGGTCCTTCAATATTACTTTGAGGCATGTGTGATAATTGAGCTTCATTCACTATGGCTGCGATGGAATTCAATGCATAACTCTTGCTAAAAGCGACGATGTTCAGTCACAGCTTGAAAAAAGTAGCAGACAACAAACGAAAAGCATGCAGGAGCTGCTATGTACACACCCAAGAGTTGGGAAATTCTAAGGTCTGGTTCCCTCAGCAACTGTAGCTCAGCCTCGCGGCGGTGGACATGTTGATCCAAGCCGAGCTTGGTGCAGCTGCCTGAACGAATGTTCCACGTGCTCCGGGCCTGGGCCTGGCCGGTGGGTGGGAACAGTGGATGTGGAAGTGAGCAGTTGCTGGCTCGCTGCTGTGGCCAGGGCATCTCATTCATGCGGCTACTCATGTGTAGCACCGATATTTCACCCGGTGATCCATCCTGGTCATATTTCAGTGGAGCATAAATTATTAATGAATCCTGAAATAAAGTGTCTTCAACTTGTATGATTCCTTTTATGTCTTGCCTCTGGGTTAGGAACAGTCGTGCTGGCTCTCCTCCCCAGCCCCACTCCCCGTGGAAAAGCCTCTTTGGGGAGCTGGTGTTTACATCCAAGTGCGGTTCTTCAGCAGGTTCAAGCTGCTGTTAACCTCGGAGCTGTATTATGAGCTGGTGCTTAAGAGAGATAGATGACTAAGAAGTGCGTATTAGAGCCTCTCAAAACGCAGGATCATCAATCTTCAAGGAGCTGGCTCCATGCGGCGCACGGCCATCCAGGAGGCGCGGAGCGTAGCTGCAAGTCACGGAAAAGCTTGCTGCCTCCCGCCTTTTATTCTGGTAGATTCTCAGAAGAAAGGACAATAGGGCATTATGAACTGCGACGTCTTCCCTTAATGTCCCTGCAGTAATTGAGTGTACTGTCTTGTGTCTTGAACCTCTAGTTCTTTGTCATTTTCTTGATTGATGTCTCTATTGATGGCACATACATCTCTCTGAATTTCTCAAAAACATGGATGAAAATATAAAATTTTTCTTTAATGGTGGACTCTCCTAATATAGGTGGCTTAATAGAGTCATAATAAAATCACTGTTGTCAAATTTATGAAATAGAAAAAAATTAACCTACCAAAGTACATATATATACATCAATTATACCCATAAACTTCCAAGAAATAAATTTTAGTTTCTTTGGGACATCCCTAGAGAGTCCTCGGGATGGTTTTACTTTAATTAATATTTTCTGAGAGTCTAATTGGTGCCGGACACTGTGGATAGAAGGTCAGACACATGTGGGCGTCTTCACCATCGTGTTTGCAGATCTGAGTGTTTTCTAAATATTCTGATTTGGTTAACAGGGCTATTGATATTAGGCAGGTTTACCATTATTCAAGTGATCCTTTAAAGCTAACTTAACTGTTAGGAACTCCCTAGTGAAAAGAGAATGGCCAACATTATAAATTCAGAATATTCTTAGGTGGCATTTCATTTATTTTTATGAACTACACATTTATTCCACATCCACTTTGTACTACCAGCATACTTACCCAATGTCTACAGCACACTGGAACTTACTTTTTTTTTTTCCTTTGCAAAATGTGGCCTTTGTAAAAAGAAGGGAAGGGTTGGGGTGGATTGCATGGTTATTTATGCTTTTTTCTTGATACATAGAAGAAGCAAAAGTGATCCTTTGTGGCTTTAGAAGACGCAAAAGTGATCCTTTATGCCTTTATAGACACCTCTAGATGATAAGTCAATTGGATGGGTAACATTAAGTGACATTTAAGGATGAAGGATTCCAGGCCTGGGATTCTACTCACTACGCGTACCTTTTGACATATGGAGGCTTCGAAGATGTAGGTCGTTCTCATGGATTATAATAGTGTCAAATGTTTTGATCCATAAAAATGTTTAAACATGTGTCCCCGATATTTATTTATTAGTGTATCATAATTCTGTAGTAATACATAATTACCTCCTAAAATGTACGTCAATAGAAATGAAATCAAAATAATGAGATAAGAAAATTGGCATAAACTGAAGTTCCGATTTCTTTCCTAATACCAGCATTACCTTGCTGACCTTCTGGGATCTGATTCGCTCTCTTGTCTCTACAGTTCAGACTCTCGTCCCCATACCTGCCTTGCCCTTGAACGTCATCGTCCCTGGAGGAAAGTCCTAGTTGGAAGAATGAGAATGCCTGTTCCACTCTAGTTTTTTCTTGCTTCCTTTCTCGTTGGAGACCTAACAGCGTGGTTCTCTTTTGTCATGCTACCTCTAGGACGAGGACGGGACAGAAGAGGACAGCCGCGTGGAGCCGGTGGGACACGCCGACACTGGCTTGGAGAATCTGCCCACCTTTTCTCTGGAGTAAGTTCCCGATGGCTTTAACTAAGTTTGTAACACACATGTGGCATCCTTATCGCAGCAAGTATTCCAAAGGTACATGGCATGCGGAATGGCTGTGCTTAGATAAAAACACGCGTGGCCTTGGTCTGTTGTCCCAAGAACATCTTCCATCTGTTGAGTTAATTATGCAACGTGAGCGGTACAGCATGGAAGTGCACGCGCACCTGTCCTGAGTTTCATGCCTGGGCAAACGCTATTCAATTAGAGTACTAAAGTAGTATTTGCTAGAAAATGTTTGTCATGTTAACGGCACAAAAACGATGAGCTGTCTTCAGATGGCTGTCCATATCTGGGTCATTTGTTCTTCATCTTTCCCAAATTAAAAAATGTGGATATCCTCACTTTACTTGAAAAACGATTTGGATCATGTCACCATTAGTCACTCTATATACATGCATACATACAGACATACATACACAGACACACACACATATATACATACATATATATATATATATATATATATATTTTTTTTTTAATTTGAAGAAATAGAATCTCCCAAGACACCTTGATGAAAAAAATTGAGGTCATAGATTAGGGACCTTGAACATGGTTTTAAGTATAAAAGGGCAAAGGAAAAGTATTGTTCTATATTATCACAACGCTCCAATTCTGGCATGTTTAAAATGGAAGACGTTCTCAGGACCTCTTCCCTGGCTAGTTTAGAGCAGCGAGGGCAGTCATTCCCATTCTTTCTTTGACCTTGGGTAAAAGTTAATTCTGCCTTCCCTTGAGAGGTCTCTGAGAGCATTCTTGGTGAGACTCAGCAGTGCCAGCATCATGTTATATTTCCATATAGAGCGACCAGTACTTGGTGTATTTCCATTTGAGAGTTACTTGCTGTGGCATATTTCCTTTTAGAAAGAACGTGTTATAAAATAAATTTATTGCTCTTACACTATTCTTAGTTGGCGAGCCAATGGTTAAGCAGATGTTCAAATTGATTAACAGTGTCTAAGCCAGAAGAGTGTTAGAGAAAGGTGTTCTAGAACTCCACGTGTGCCCTGCTCTTACAGCAGCTCAGGAAATGGTGACTTTGAGTTGTCATAGGCTCGTGAGCTGCTAGGGAAATGAGGCTCACCTCTGAATTGTCCCCCACAGGGGCGAACACTTTGACCTCGTTAGATTATGGGAAGGATTACTGATGTGACCTCTATTGGAGCACTTTGTAAATGATCAAGTGCATTGTAGCTGCCACACCTTTACTCAGCTGATCTTCAGAGTCCCTTAAACTAGATATTGAGATGGAAATTGTCAGTGGAAGTCTAGAGATTTGCCCCGCTAAGCACGAACTCACATGGTAGAGGACAGTGTGCGTGTCCCCGGAGAATGGTTCTGTGCCCTCTTTACGGCAGTCCTTCCTGCCGATCGCTCCCCCTCCATGCCTCAGGCTAGCCGGCAGGTATGTGGTGTTTGCTGTTGCCCTCACCGCCATGCTGTATTGCCCGATGTGTGCGTCCATGTGTGTTTGTGTGTGTGTGTGTGTGTGTGTGTGTGTGTGTGTGTGTGTGTGTGCCGGGGCTTGTGTCTGTCCTCGTCTGCTGTTGATTGTGCATCTGTGTTGTGGCGGTTCTGTTTTGTTTTGTTTCGGTTTTGGTTTGTTGACAGTACATGTTCATGCTCCCTCATTCATCATTGTCTCACAGTGATATGGTAAAGCTCGTTCAAGTCCCCAACGATGGCGGGCCTCTGGGAATCCATGTAGTGCCTTTCAGTGCGCGCGGCGGCAGGTAACGTATTCTCCCGGGTTTTTAATGGAATCCTAATGTGGAGTGTTGTATCTTCATTTATGCTCTGATACAGAGTGGGGTTGGCTTAGCATGTGCTCAGTAGGAAGCCCTTTCACTTGGGGGGTGACTGCTACTTCATTCCTGTGGGTATGTCCTAATCACAGAGCACTTAGTCTAATAAAGAGAGGCTCATCAGCCACGGGAAGAAGTCCTGCATTTAAATCATCCCAGTAGGTTGACTGTTCATCACAGCAGAGCTAGCATTTGACTTTGCTGCAAATTGGTTGCTTTGGAGTCAGACTTCCACCTGGAGTTGCAAAGTTAGGAAGAGCTTGAAGCAAGTATGTGGAAACATTCATTCAGAAAAAATTACCTGGATAAGCCAGGCATGGTGGTGCTTGCTTGTAATCCCAGTACTTGGGAGGCTGAGATAGGGGGATTGCATGTTCGTGGCCAGCCTCAACTACTTAGTGAGACCCTCCGCAACTTAGTGAGACCCTGTTTCAAAATAAAGAATAAAAAAATAGGGCTGGGGGTGTAGCTCAGAAGTAGATGCCCCTGGGTTCAATCCCCAGTACCGCCAAAAAAAAAAAAAAAATGACCTGGATAAGTTAGGTGGGGATTTGCCTTCAGTTTATCTTTGTTTATTTAATCCTTCAATTTGATAAGACTTTGATAACTTTTAAGAAGCTTAGAATTTGAAATCTGAGAACCCAAAGCAAGTTAGAGATGTCTTGCCTGCTATGTGACTCCTTCCCCTTAACATCCCGCCATGCGGTGTCAAAACGTACTGTGTGTGACTCTAGACTCCATTATGGGGAAGAATTCCATCCTTAAAAACCTGCGAATGTTCCGTTGAGTTTCCATAATCCTGCTCCCCTTTTTTTTTCTGTGTAAGAATATTTTATTGTGGGTTTTAAGGTATTCAAATAGCATGAATTGGTTTTCCCTTTTAGTGCCTGGGGGTCCTGTGTCTCCCTCAAGTGGGGCATGTGGCCTCCATCCCCAAGAGCCCAAGCCCACCCACGTTTAGCCTGATGAAGTTTTATCGCATCCTCTCTTCTTGGCCTCTCTATTTTTTACTTAGTAAAATAAAACATATTTATGAACTTTTTAGCATCTTAATTTTGAACTTCTCAGTTTTTATTCTTATCACCTTATTACTTTGTTTTTCATTTAGACTTTGTTTTCATGGGGTGAAAAATGGGGAAGTTGTCAAGTTGTCTTAGACCGTGACTGGGAACTTAGACCGGTGATCAAGAATCTAGTCTAGTGACTGATAGCTCAGACCAGTGATGGAGAATTTAGACCAGTGACCGAGAGCTTAGTCCAGTGACTGAGAGTCTAAACCAGTGACTGAGGACCTAAACAAGAGACTGAATGTAGACAAAGTGACTGAGAGCCTCGACCAGTGACTGGGAGCCTAGACCTGTGACTGGCATCTTAGAACAGTGACTAAGACCCGAGACAAGGGATTTGGGCTTGGACTGGGAGCTTAAAATTCAGTTAAAACTGTTATCAAGGAATTATACACATCCATTGTGTTGTAAAAGACTAGTGGAGTATGAGTTGCAAGGGTATGATTTAATACGTATTCTATGTTTTTATTTTAAGTCTACTAACTACGGTGAGCCAGACTTTAGTCCTTTGGTAAAGCAGGTGGTTTATGGGCTGTCCTGTAGCGGGGCCATCATTCACGTAGGACTCCGCTAGAGCGCGCTGGGTCCTGAGTGTCATGCAGGGCTTCATACCAGGACGCCGGGCTTGCCTCGGAGTTAATTCACAGCGTGTATTTGCTTCCTGTTTTCTCTCCTTCGCTCTTTTGTTTTTAGTTTTGAACCCTAAAAAGGCATTAAAATTTCTTCAAATAACTCTAGGCTCAACAACACTAGTGACCCTTGCCTATATTTCCTTTAAAAAATATAATTCAAATTTTCGATTTTTTAAAAAAATTCTTCCATGAGTTAAAAAAAGAGAGAGAGGGTAAAGTGCATGGATTATAGCTTCCCAACATTGATATGCCTTAAACTGTTGAGAAACGTAAGTCATCACATTGAGATTTAATTGAGCAGTGTTTCATTTTCAACTTGTTATTTTCTGTCATTTATTACATTTTTTCCTTCCTTGATGAGAAAGGATATTAGGGTAAAATAAACAGCAGGGAAAGCTTAAAGCAAAGGGAAATAAGAGAAGTCAACACACCAGTTAGGCTAATACAAAGGAAGACATTTCACAAAATCCGCCGCAGTTGCTGGTTACCATGGTGTTGAGTTTTGACACCTGAGCACATAAGTAAATCTGTATCCCTTTGTATAACTAGAACTTGTTCCATAGCTGCTGGGTGTGGTGGTGCACGCGCTAATCCCAGTCCTTGGGAGGCTGAGACAGGAGGATCACAGTTTTGAGGAGAGCCTCAGCAAGTAGTGAGACTCTCATTAGCCTGACCCTGTTTCAAAATAGAAAATAAAATAGGGTTGGGGGTATAGCTTGGAGGTAGAATGCCCCTGGGTGCAATCCCCAGCATCACAAAAAAAAATAAATAAAAATAAAGAAGTCATTCCATAGCTGAGTCTTTTTAAATTCCTTATTAATGTGACTTAGTAGGAGACTCTTGTGCAGCTTTTTTATATAAAGACAAAGACTTTGATTTAAGAAAAAATAGATTCTCTATGAGCCCTCTTCAGGCACCACTGACTCTCAGAATACTGAGTTTTGATTCAAGTCCTGTGTTGCCTCTTAAGCTTTCAAGATGAGAGTCACAGTTCTTCAGAGGTGGGTCGACAGTGGGGCAGAAAAAGTAGGGGGACTGCTTAGATTCTTAGAAACCCATCTTCTGGAACCCAGAGATACCTGGAATCCCTTCCAAGAGTGTTGTAGTTCAGTTAGAATCCTTTCCAAGCACCCACCGGGCGTCGCACCTCTGATGGGTGCTGGGAGACAAAGGAAACAGGCCGCTGTTCCTCCAGGGCCTTGCGGATGCCATGGCGAGGGAGCTGAGAGGGTTAGAATTACTTGATAAATGGTGGGAAGTTATGTAACAGGAGACCTGTGAGCAGCCGGGGGACGGTCTGTCTGAAGCAGGTAACCCAGGCTGGCTTGTGGAAGACAGGTTAATGTCAGGACAGCTTAGGGAGGCGCCACGATGACACTGTGGTGGCTGTGAGGGCAGATTAAGTGACCTGGCATGGCAGAAAGGGAGAGAAGTGGCCTTCCGAAGAAATGCACGCGTGTCTTGTGGGACGCAAGGCCCGTCTTCATGGCATGCACGTCGAAATTTCCACAAATAACTTTCACGGCACAAAATCCCAGTCAACAGCCGGGCGTAGTGGTGCACGCTTGTAACCCCAGTACTTGGGAGAGTGAGACAGGAGGATCGAGACCTTCCGTGACTTAGTGTGACCCTATTTCAAAATAAACAATAAAATAGGACTGGGGGTGTAGCTCAGAGGTAGAACGCCCTTGGTTTAATCCCCAGTACCACAAAAAGTAAATAAATAAACAAAATCCCAATCATCTTTGGCTTTCCCCATTTTGGAGACAGAACTCATTAAGTAACTCTTACTGAATACTTATTTTTATAAGAGTGACAAATACATGTCAGTATTGGTTTCTTATTTAGTTTTTCAAGGTTAAAGAGTCTAAGGTACAATTCAGAATTAGAATTACATATTGTAACAAGGAGGAACCCCCTCCGATGTCACACGGACTTTAGGAAATCGGTCCTTTCCCCGTGTGAAGTCAGCTTTAGAGAACATTCTGAAGCCACTCACCTGCTATTATGGCCCGATGTAGAATCAAGTTTTTCTAAATTAGGATCTTGCCAGGCCCACTGTAAAAAACTATTTTCTGGAGTACGTTGACCGTCGTTCCCTGATCAGGGGCGTTCACGTCAGTGAGCTCATCTGCAGCCCTTCCTGGGATGGCCACCTCTTGACACCAGAGGTGGAGACAGAGTCCTGTCCCCTTCAATTTCTGTTTCTTCAGCCATCTCCTTGTGCTTGTGTGTTATTAGAAAATACGTAGCTGACCCCCTCCAGAACTCCTCATCCACAGCTTCACGACCTGGAAATCAACTTCTCTTCACACCTGTCATTGGCTTTCTCTCTGATTTAAGTGGCAAACATGGCCTCCATTTAAAGCGCAACTACTGCTGCCTTCGGAAAGTCGACAACACATAATCGTGACTTCCTTTGGCGAAACAACCACGTTTTTACATATTTTTATATTTCTGGGTCCTGGCCGTAGATACTGGACCATGGGACCTTAGGTATTGCTTGTTAGGATGGCTTACTCAGTACAGAAGGGAACCGACCCATGACTGTCCATATTGGCTGCAGCCTCACTAGTTAAAAATAAAACAGCCAGGACAGCTGGGTCTCCATCATGTTTAAGGATGTTTCCCCAGCCGGGTGTGGTGGTGCACGCTTGTAATCCCAGTAGTTGGGAGGCTGAGACAGGAGGATCTGGGTTCGTGGCCAGCCTCAGCTACTTAGTGAGACCCTCCGCAACTTAGACCCTGTTTCAAAATAAAGAATAAAAAATAGGGCTGGGGGTGTAGCTCAGAGGTAGAATGCCCCTGGGTTCAATCTCCAGTACTGTAAATAAATAAATAAATAAATATATAATAAATAAAATAAAAAATGACGTTTCCTGAAGCTTTCTAATGATATGGAGATATGGTTGTGATATAACGTTAAATTTTAGAAAGTATGATACTTTACTGATATCAGGGTTAGGCCTATAAAATATAAAATTATGAATTTGATTTAAGGGAGAAATAAGTATATAAAAGGACACACATCACACATTATAGGAGTTTAGAAGAATTTAGGAATCCATGTGATTATTTTTCTCTTCTATATCATGAATCTGAGAAAGTTCATTGTTACTTCGTAATTGTGAGAATCCCAATACACACATGTTTAGGTAATTGGCTATATATGTTAATGAAGAATTATAATTAGTTTGAACTTTATGGAACTAGCTCAAAATATGTTCTTGAACTTTGAGCAGTCAATTTTAATTTCATTACTTTTGAAAGAACACATTGTAACTCTATTTGCTGGATCAATAGTCTTTTGTTAGAAGGTTTTGTCCATTCTCGGCTGCAGACTTGTTTATTTTAATAAAGGACAGCAATACATGGATTTGTTTAGAGAGAAAAGTTGTTATTCTATATTTAGATAAATCCTGTTTCTTTGAATATAATAGGATAGTGTCTATCATTTCTGCCTGAATCTGAAAATTTTCTCATTTTTTTTGTATTATTGGGGATTGAACTCAGAGACACTCTATATCTGAGCTTCATCTGCAAACACCCCCTCTTTTTTTTTTTTTGAAATAGGGTCTCTGTAAGTTGCTGAGGCTGGTCTTGAGCCGGCGAGACAGGAGGCTCCCAGCCTCCCAAGTACTGGGATGACAGGCATACACCACCAGGCTTAGATTTTCCATTTTTATTTACTATTTATTATAATTTTTATTGCCCATTTCAACTCTTCCATTGCATTTCTTTCTTTTTTTCTTCCTGTTTTATTTTGTATTTTTGCTGGGGATTGAACCCGGGCCCCCCTCCACATGCTAGGCAAGTGCTGTGTCACTGATCTACATCCCCAGCCCAAAGATTTCTTTAAAATCTGGACTTCAACTTGGAATGCCTCGAAACCGCCCTCTTCCCAGCTGCTGTGGCTCCAGAGATCCAGCAGTTTCTTGCGGGCCCGGAGCAGCGCGCGGACCGTGCGGGGTTCCCCTTGGGCCCCTTTCTGCACATTTTTCTTCCGCCTCCATCACAGTTGTAGTGTTTACACTGCGTCAGCTTTTATTAAGATGAATTATGATCATTTCCATACAGCTGGGTGGCAGTGGTGGGAGTTTACATTATCAAAGCAGAACTCAGACTAACTCAGCCAATTTAGACGTCAATAAAACGTTTGTTACTTATTTTTGGTTTTATCATTGGTTGTGATTCATACTCAGAATTGAAAATATTAACATGTGTGACTGAGTTTGTTTTAATTAAGTGTACAATTAGGCTAATGAACCTTGTAAAAATGTAGTGGTGCAATCTTAATATAATCTAAGCAGTTAAATTTCGACTTAGCATCCAGAGCCATGAAGGCAGGCGCCGCCAGTCGGTGGTCCCCCTTTCTGCCACCGGGTCCCCCCAGACCCTGTTCAAGAATTACAAGGACAGATTTGAAGGAAATGAATGTACCTAGAATTGATTTTGTTGTTGTTGTTGTTTTAGGAAAATTATTTGAAAGGGAGATTGTATGCTTGTGGACTTTGTATTATTTCTTTTTTCCCCCTAAAGTTTGAAAAAGCCCTAGGAAATCGTAGAGGAGGAGTAGGGTTTGAGTACTATTTCAGACCAACCAGAAGAAGGGCCATTTGCTTGGGAGGCATCTAAGCCAAGGAGGGTTCATGTTAGATACATGAGGGAGGGGCCCTGGTGGTGCTGGGGATGGACCCCAGGGGCAGTCTAACTCTGAGCTACTCTCCCAGCCCTTTGTATTTTTTATTTTGAAACTGTGCCTCGCTAGGTTGTTGAGAGTCTCACTAATGGATGAGGCTGGCCTCGAACCTACAATCCTCCTGTCTCAGCCTCCCAAGTACCGGGATTACAGGCATGCACGTGGCCAGCGCAGAAGTGCGCCTGCGCGCCCCACACCCAGGCCGCTTCCGGCCACGCCCCCACACGTTCTTCTCATTCTCAGTCTGGCTGTGAGCCGCTCAGTGTCCTTGTGAGTTTTTTTGGGGGGGATTGTTCATTTCCATTCTTTTGTCATCATTTTCGCCTAGTGCAGCAAATGAGATAATTTTGCAGATTGGAGCACTTTTAAATGAATTCATTCTTTTTGAGAGAATCGTACTAATCTTGTGGTCAAGTACCCAGACATCAGCAGCTGCTTAGTCCCGTCTGTTTCTTGAGTCCCTGATCACTTGGGGGTGTCCCTGATGGTGAGGAGCCTCCTCCTCCTCCTTCTCCTCCTCTTCCTCCTCCTCCTTC